>JAXCGZ010007742.1:0-10000 GCA_037179515.1 Halocaridina rubra
TCTTGGCTCTCCGAGGTGATACTATCTTCATTCTGCTGGGAACAGTTATGCTCCCACATATTTTCAGTGACTGTGCCACATCGTGAGCAAGTCCGGGACCGAGGAGTTGTTGTGATGGGCCCAGCATGTAAGTAGGTGACGAGGGTAGAATAAATAAATATATTGATAAGCCCATAAATATGAGGTATGGAAGACATTGTCTTCGCCTTTATAGAATACATCATATTGTCACATAGTGTTCATTGAATTATTCTTTATTCATGCTTGTAAAAGCATATATATATATATATATATATATATATATATATATATATATATATATATATATATATATATATATATATATATATATATATATATATATAACCAAATAAGCACAGTACCATATGTGAAAACATGAATCATTTTTACACTGACCGGGACTTGGTAGCGCCTTGGCTTAGGAATCATAAGTCCCAGGTTCAAGTCCCAGTCGGGGTAAAAATAATATATATATATATATATATATATATATATATATATATATATATATATATATATATATATATATATATATATATATATATATATATCCCAATTCCCCCTTGTAAGCGGGTGGCCAGAAAGCACACCATCACCACACAAGTTAAGATACCTCTCAGTCACTCCTCTTAGCACCTTGGTATAAAGGGTTGTTGCAACTCCCTTCCCCTTCGCCCTGCTTGACATAGGTTAGGTTAGGTTATATTTATGATTTTGGAATTGAGTGTTTTATGAATGATGTGCAAAAATATAGAACTGATAAATTATGGTTGATATCTAACTTTTTATTTATATTAATACATAATATTGGTATTTCTGCAACGTCTCATGTCATAATGAGTCCCCATTACAATGGGGGAGGACACTGGCATGTTTGATGTGGGGGGGATTAAGGCTTGGTACCCTCCCTAATTCTCTGCAGTGGAATCGAACCCCCGTTATTGGCTTCTCAACTCGTGCACACTCACAAAGCTACTGTGGCCCCCAAGATTGTGATATATACATACATACATATACCTTGGCTGTTTCCCCCTTAAATTGGGGGGTAGCCGACATCAAAAAAGGAAAACAGTTTGGGGGGAAGTTATTCTCCCCCCTACTCCCCTACTTCTTTGGCGTCTCACAGGAGGTTGGTACAAGGGGGGGATTCCCAGTCCCCCCCGCCCCGTCCACTTTTAGTCGCCTTTTACGACACGCAGGGAATACGGTGAGGCTATTCTTTGATATTGTGCCCGCCCCACAGGGCACAGGATATATATATATATATATATATATATATATATATATATATATATATATATATATATATATATATATATATATATATATATACATATACACATATACATATATATACACATACATATACACATATATACATATACACACACACACACACACACACACACATATATATATATATATATATATATATATATATATATATATATACACACACACACACACACACACACACATATATATATATATATATATATATATATATATATATATATATATATATATATATATATATATATATATATATATATATATAAGTTTATATTCACTGCACCATACGTAATTGAATGTTAATTTTTTGAGACTTAATATTTATATTCTCAACTACATAATATATATATATATATATATATATATATATATATATATATATATATATATATATATATATATATATATATATATATATATTTATATATATATATATATATATATATATATATATATATATATATATATATATATATATATATCCAGTAGTTTTAATTCTCCATCACTCGAGTTCCGCGAGCACTAATCTCTTTTTATTTCTCAATCTCTTCTCCTTCACTTTCTGCTCCCCTCCTCCAACACTCTTCCCCCTCATTCACTAATCCCCCTTTGCCCTTTTCCCTCTCTACCCCAACACTTGAAAATCCTTTCTTCCTCATTCGTTAATCTCTTCTATTTGCTCCCTTATTCTCTTCTCTCTCAAAGTCCAGTCTCTTTCTCAACTACCAACACATTCTCCTCCACTCACTAATCCCTCATCACACGTCTCTCACTCCAATCTCCTTACTCCCTTTGCTTACTGATACCTCCTTTATACTTCCTCCAACACTTCAGTCTTTTTTCTTCCTCTCTCACTAATACCCCCTTACACTTCTTCCCCGTTACACTTCTCTCCAACTACCAACACTTCATTCTCCCTTACCCTTACTCACTTTTCCCCATCACCCCCTTCTCCCTCCTCCTTTACTCCTGCATCCCATCTTCCCTCCCCTCGGCTTCCTTCCTCCCAGCTTTTGAATTTTTCAAGCGCCAGGTGCAAGGCATAGCCTAACGGGTTTAGTCTATTTCTTATTCAAGAGAGAGAGAGAGAGAGAGAGAGAGAGAGAGAGAGAGAGAGAGAGAGAGAGAGAGAGAGAGAGAGAGAGAGAGAGAGTCATTTATTATAGATAGGCTTTATAGCCGACACATTTTGAGCTCTTAGACTATTTAGAGCTTTCTATTTGCCTGTCTTCTTGGCATGTCTCTTTTGGTAGATGAAACTGATGCCATTTTGACTGAGAGGTAGACATTTCTGTCTGCTTGCGTATCTATCTAGTCTGTGTTGAAAGATTGAACTGGTGTTTTCATATTTGACGTTTGGGATTACTTAGAGTTTTCTGTCTACCTGTCTTCTGGTCTTGTTTGTTAGGTAGATAGAATTGGTGCTGCTATGACGGAAGTTTTACATAGCTTAAAGCTTTCTGTCGGTCTGTCTTTTTGTTTTGTTTGTTACGTAGATTAAATTAGTGCTGTTTTAATTTAGGTTTAGGATTTCTCTGTCTTCTTGTTTGCTATTTCAATGACGTAAGTATTGTTGCACTTAGGCCGGATTTCTTAAACAGTGTAAACCTAGGATACCATATTGTTAGTTAGCTAGACACACAAATGGATTTCATAAACGCATCTGATGCGGTGCTGTGTATGGCTAGGATCCCTTATTTCTTAAACAATGTAAACCTAGGATACCATATTGTTAGTTAGGTAGACACACAAATGGATTCCATAAACGCATCTGACGCAGAATAGCGTTAGATGCGTTTTTGAAATCCATTTGTGTGTCTAGCTAACTGACGTTACGGTATCCTAGGTTTAAACTGTTTAAGAAATCGGGCCATGGTATAGATCCCGTATGGGATCCTAGCCATACACAGAACAGCGTCAGATGCGTCTATGAAATCCATTTGTGTGTGTCTAGCTAACTAACAATATGGTATCCTAGGTTTACACTGTTTAATAAATTGGGCCTTAATATATGAAGCTTCCAGTCTGCCTGAGTTCCTGTCTTATCTGTCAGATTATTTCTCTTTTAATTGCATTTGTAGAGCTTTCTAACTGCCTTTCTTCCCGTCTCTTTATCATTATGGCGTTAGAATTGATTTTTTTCTGTCTAGCTGTATTTCCATTCTATAGGCGTCTGTCTTTCTGTCTTGCTCCATTGACTAAGTGCAATTTCAAAGCTCTTATTTTCTGTCTAATTGTCTTCTCTGGTTGATGACGATAATGCTGTTATCTTGCCTGTTAACAGTGAACTTTTAAGAGCTTGCTGTTGGCCTCTCTTCCCAATTTGTCTTATTACTTGATGCATTCAATATTATTAACACTGTCTTGGAGCTGTCTGCCTGCCTGCCAGTGGTGTTTCTATTGCTCATCTAATTAATGCATGCATATATATATATGTGTGTGTGTATGTGTATGTATGTGTATATGTGTATATGTATGTATATATATATATGTCGTATGACTTCCTGAGCGGAAACGGTTGGTCGAGGGCACGGATATTTTATTACAATGTTTGTAGAAAGTGCCAAGGAAATATATGACCGGAACCGTGAGACTTATGGACCTGGCATCGAGGAGGGCGAGAAAGGACAGGAAGCTAGCCATTTCCTAAACCGCAACACATATAAACAGGTGTTTCGTACGCAGGTCCACGCCCAGGAGAAGATGCCCAATAACCCCTCCCCGGAAGTAGGTGGGATTCCACTTTGAACCTGGCGCTGATTAGCTAGGATTAGATCTGACTGATTTCATTGGAGAATTGGATGTTAAGCCACGCCCTGCCCCTGGGGGTATTTAAAGAGCCACCCAGGGCAGGGACAGTTAGTTAGACCTTTGCCAGGGGCACGAATAGATCATAGATTGTGAAAGTCATAGGGTGGGGGCCATTGGGCCATTGGGCCATTGGGCCATTGGGCCATTGGGCCATTTGAGGCATAGGGGCATTGAAGCGTCGGTTGTGTTGTACTCTAGAATAAATATAAGTAAAGGAACTACTGCTTGTCCATTCTTGCCTTGTGACCACGTTACCTTAATTGTCCATTCTTACCTTGTACCCTTCAGGTACTAGCATTTATTAACTTGTGACCACGCTACCATAATTATAAGTAACTATAAACGTAGGAGGAAAAGCCCTACGTCAGTGGTGTCATTAGATGAGTTAATAACAATATCCTCCACGACAGTGGCGGCATACTGTGGAAGAGCTATAACCCCCACGTCAGTGATGACAAGCGGCGAGATAACCCAGTCATCTTATAAAGTGTGAGTTCAAGTGGAAGTCCAAAACTCATACGTCAGTGGTGGCAGTGCGGTACGATCTTCACGAGAGAAAAAAAACATACGAAGAGACAGGTGAATGCCAGTGCAGACCCGTGAAAAGAAAATAAGAATGGCAAAAGCAGAAATCCAACATCTCCCAATTCAAGAAATGAGTGACGAGGCCAAACACCGGAGAATTCTCGAACTGGAGGAGCAAGTGCGGCGCCTACAAGCACGCGCCGACGCCGCTCCGTCGAGAAGGAACTTGGCCGACGCCGACGCCTCAAACATCGACGAACAGCCTGCCGCTCCGAACCCCGTGGTGACACCGGGAACGCAGCCGGCCAAGCCCCCACCCTGTGCCCTGGTTGTAAAGACGCCTCGAGTCAAGAATTCATTTTTATACCTCGACGGCGCAAATATAAAAGACCGCGAATGTCTGTCCATAATTCCCGCGACCGACTTCCTGAAATACTTGGGTCTGCGGATGAGAAGTGACGAGTGGTCAAATAGAGAATGTTATAAAACGTTGAAGGAACTATTTCTGAGATATTTCTTAGTAAGCCGAAGTGTGACCGGAGCATTGAGTGAAAATGCCCATTACAAGAGGTATAAGTTGCCGGATCCGACCAAGAGGACGGCGATTCGACGATTTTACGCGAAGAGAAGAAGGAGAACCCTCTCCTTCCTTGCCTTCTGCCATGAAGCTCTCCAGGACAACCTCCTTAAAATAAGCTAAGTACTTGTGATCTGTATCCAGTGAGTAATGGGACAATTAGTAAAAGAAATTGAGGTCGGTGGACGCCGCCATTTTGTCTTGTAGTTATGCTTTGACTCAGCCAACCCGCTTATAAGGGGTGTGGCGCTTAATAAGTTGATAAAAGTAGAATTTCTGTACCCATTACTAACATGGATAATTTGTACTAATAGCTATAAGCAGTAATAAACTCCGTTTTTGTTATAATTTGAGTAATGTAAAGAAATTTCGTTGGAAGTGTGTTCCATTTATTTGTATTAATGCTTAGATTGAATTTTAAGAACGCGAATGTATCGATTTTTAATTGACAAATTTAATGCACGTGAAATCACTATTACAGTCTATTAATTTCTAAAGCGTAACAATTATAGTGAGGGATATACGTGCATCTGCTTTTGAGAGTTTCATAAACCACGTGTGGTTTTCGAGGAAGGAATGCGGAAGTGACCGTTCGATCTCCCAACCTCGTTATTGTGAATCTGTAGTAATTGTACTGAGCTTTGATATTTTAAAGTACGTGTAAAATAATTGTTATATTAATTTCTTAAAGCGTAAGAAATCGAGTGTTACGATTGCGCCTGTTTTTAAGTTTTTTTTCTTTTTTTGTTTGTTTTTATCCGCGGGAGTAATGTTTTAGCGAGAGAAAGATATAAACGACAGATCGTTCTTTTTGTGTTAGGATGAAGGAATTAATCTTACGATACGTGTGTGACATGTTTTTTTGAAGAATAAGAAATTTCGTGATACTAGTTAGAGATGAGTTTTTTAATTTCACGCTATGCAGGCGAAAGTAAGAGTAGATTAGAGTAATTTGTGCTGTCCTAGAATAGGGAAGGTTTTTCAGTGTCACCCAAACGTAGCTTCAAGGGAGTAGAATGTTTGTTTGTTCGTTAGAATGGGACTTAGGACTGGTGAGAAGACTGTGACCGCACGGCTCAGCCGAGATTTCACCTTTACTCTTCTTCAAGAGAGACCGGGAAAGGAAAACCAACATGTTGTAAATAAAAAGGGAATTTTACAGAAAGGGGATGATTGTCTTGAAAGTGATGTAGCGAACGTGACAGCGAGTGAGTATGAATGACTGGGGGTATAATGGGAGGGTTGCTCTAGGGGGTGAAATCGCGGAAAGCACCGTTAGGAAGCATGACTGGGGAGTCTGCGAGGATCGTTCCCCTGCTCTGCCAGGTCCTTCTGCATGCCATATCAGAGTGTATTTATGGGAGGTGATGCGCTGTTGCAATATCTAGTGAGAGATATGGATGAGAAGGTAATTCTCCACCTGCCCAGATATGGTTGAAATGCCGAGTTTGTGTTATTTTGTTTTGTCCCCTACTCCGCCGTTGAGATTATTATTCGATTTCCGAGAGATTCCAAGATAGATGTTACGTGATAAAGGACGTGAATCTATGAATGATTCTTTATTTTCTTTGCTAGCTGCGGTATATACATTATTTGTCTGAAGAGATATGTTAGATTGATAAAGTAAAACTTTGCGAGTTTTAGCCATGATAATGTTTTATCAAAATTATTTCGGCTTGGTCATAAAGAAAGAGTGAGAGCTGACACGAAATTCGAGATAGTAAAAGAAGATATATTTTATGTTTGAATTGTTTATGTACAACTCCGTACGAGATTTTGAAGTTTAAGCAAAATGCATTCCTTACTGTTGAAAATGAAATATACTTTTGTTTTTATTATTGCATACACAGAGATAGGCTTTTTATATTCTTAGATACCCGTTCTTGTTACAGTTCTTTGTGTATTGAAGAAATCTTTAAAATCTTACTTAAAGGATTCTGAAAAGATTATCCAGAGATAACCATGGTTAATCCCTATCATTTTCATGAATTTTAGATTACAATCGGGCTAATTAAAGATAATTGAGATTATTAGAGATTATTTGCTGAGTTTTAAAGTTAAAATTAATGACACTTAAGTCCTTTTTAAGAAGTTGTTACGAAAAGGATATTTGTACTTTTGTTGATAGTAGTAGGGATAGTGTCACATATGATTTCAATCAGAGTGGGTGCGCTTCGACTTAACCCTCTGATTTATAGCATGAAAAGAGAGAGATTGTCATTATAGACAAGGATGTGTATGCTGTTACAGTAAAGTCCTTATCAAGATTAAACAGAGAGGAATGGATTTATGCTTCGACAGTTTTGCAGTTGTACACTAAGTTCTTTTTGCTTTCGTTTTTTTTTAATCAGGAATGAGAATAGCCGCTGACAATAACCGTAAGACTCTATCGATAGTCATTGCTAACGTTTGTTCACGTTCATTTGTTTATTTATTTTTATTATTAGAGATACTCTGCGACAATTTTTTATTTTTCAGTACAAGTAAAAGACAGAGGCCCAGCTCAGCTGACTTGTGAGTGAAAAAACCGCAGCGTATTTCAAGGTCACACTCTCTCTCTCTCTCTCTCTCTCTCTCTCTCTCTCTCTCTCTCTCTCTCTCTCTCTCTCTCTCTCTCTCTCTCTCTCCTACCTTTCACTCGACTCTGAAACGGACAGAGGCCTCTCCTGCTGCTAACAGAACGTTGCCGTCTTTGATTTTTCCTTTTTGTTTTTATTCCAGCGAAGCTAGGTGATAATTATGCTTACATTTTATTTCAGTTGATAGATTGTTGCATGCTGTTATTGCATAAATACTGATAAGACATCGGTAGTACCGCCATTTGCATAAATATTATTGCCACATGTCGCAACTGTTTAGAGAATAGATAGAACTCCCATTGACAAATTGTGGAGCCAGCAAGTTGCCACTTATGCTATACATATATACATTGATTATGACAGCAGGAATTTGAATATTAAAGGAGACTGTGTTAGAATAAGCATCACTATGAAGTATAAGTATAGAACTCTGTTCTTACTTCTGAATGCCAGCCTCCATTGTATATATATTGATATTTTTGATTTAGTATATTTATTTTTATTGTTTATTATTCTTATTTTTAGATCATGATTATTAGTAATGTTATTATGTTGACTGATATCGTTGCTATCTCTCAATGGCCTGTTGCTAATTATTATTTTTGAAATGAAATCAGCAGTAACTTGATGATTTGTATCTTTTATCTGAATTCATACTTGATGTTACTGTAGCCACCGCTAATAAGAATGTTTCTTTAGTGGCTTTTCTGAGCATTTAATGATTATTCTTTTTGACATTTATAGTAGAGTAATGCTATGTAGCAGTTGCTAAGTCCTAAGTATCTTGGAATAATAATCTAGTTGTGTAGACACATACCTTCCATCACCACCCTATTCCTAGGCAGCCCCGACCTGCAAGTTCTAAAAGTCTTTAGATTTTGTCCGTCAGACAAGTCCCTAATGCCCATTGAATAGAGATTGCAATCACTTGCAGTTGCAGGGGAGGCACAGTATAGCCTCGATTACCAATGTATGGCCATTGTTGGTACCCTGAAGTCATAGGGAACCTTTCTTACAACTGTAGTAGTGATATAGGTTCAAACTTTCATCCTGAGATCTACTTCGAAGGTACGTGCGAGGGCCGTAAAGGAAGAGAACCGCTGTGACGTTGCAGGTCTCCTGCGTGGGAGGTCTTAGTCAAGATCGGCCGAGGGCAGGACGAGAAAGCCGGGCTGGAAGGATTCGCGAGAGGTGGGGCCCCTTCCTGGTCCTTTTTGCTCTGCCTAACCAAGAAACAGGGTTATGGCAACAAACCTGGGCCTGCAGCGAGGACGGGCGGGGGATGTGAAAGCGTAAGAGTCCCCGAGAGAAACAGGGGAATCGCACCTAGCAAGAATTCATGAGCAAGGGACAGAGAAAGTAAAAGTCGTCCTAAGACAGGGAGGACAGTCCTAAAAGAATAAAAATTTTAAACTACTTTAAAACACCCAGGTAATCTTGATGAAATCCCAGAAACAAGGAGATCCCCCTACGAGTCATAACGGTAGTAAAAAGAGAGGAAAAGAAACGCAGAAATATTTTAAAATATTTTAAATAATACCTTTAAAAGCCACGTAAATGAGAAAGAAAAATGATCCCTATACATGTCCGAACTTTAGTGAAAAGAGAAAGAAGGGTATTTTAAAAAAGAAAAAAAAAAAAAAAAGGGGAGACAAAATATTTTTATTTTTGTTTATTCTTTTGTTTTGCTAGCTTTAAGAAAATTTTAAGCGCAAACTCAGAGTCTCCCTTAAATATAGTGTTGAGTAAGTGCCATTGATAAAGTGTATGAGGTGAACTAAGACTAATAAGTTAATTTCTGCTTAAATAATATTAGTGTTTTGTTTTAGCATTCTTATTATTTGAATTATGATTTAATCCTTAGATTCATTGAGTTTTTATGTTAAATGGTCTCTGAATAGTAATTGCATATAAAAAAAAAAACGATAAATATTTTGACTTTACACACAGTCAAACATGTTTTGTTTCAGGAGTAGTTTTTAAGGCTTAATTTTAAGACAAATCAATGCCCCTAATAATGATAGGAATAGAATTTATGAAGGTAGGGTCTCTTATAGAAAATTACTGTTGATGTTATAGTCTATTGCATTTTACATGTTTATACATGCTAATACTCTACTTAATTGTTTGCTAATGTTCTAAATGAGTCATAATCCTACTGTAATTAACTCAATTTTGTCTTTTAAAGAAACGA
>JAXCGZ010007742.1:15000-22500 GCA_037179515.1 Halocaridina rubra
CGTTACGAGTTCTATTTAAATTTCCTATGCATTAACGGTTGTTTTTTTTTTAATATACTCTTTTTAGTTTTAAAAAGAGTATAGGCTCTATTATATGACATTAGGTTAGGTTAGGTTAGGTTAAGGTAAGTGGTTATTATTTTTTAATACATGCTATTTGCCTTTTTATTTATTTTGTTTCTATCTACACTATTTATTAGTATTTTTTAAATAGCAATTGTTTTACATATATTTGTCATTTTCAAGTGTGTGCATGTGTATATATATATATATATATATATATATATATATATATATATATATATATATATATATATATATATATATATATATACGCAATATCTGAGTGCTTACTGTCTTTTTTGTGCTTAATTCAAATAATTTTGTAATTCTTATATATTATATTTGTATCTATGTATTTTGTACTTTTAATATTTCATACGTATTGTTTTATTTTTATTAAAATATTTTTTTTCATTTTTATATTTATAATTTCCACATTTTTATAATATTTTTATAAATATATTTGCATATATAGTTTTTCTTTTTGTATAGATTTATGTTTTTTATTTAGATATTTTTTTTTTTTAGAATTTGACATATATGTTTTTCCTTCATTTAATATTAATTTTCATTTTTTTATTTTCAGATTTTACAATTTTATTTGCTTATAATTTTATTAATTAAATTTCTTTTTCAATATCAATAATTATATATATATATATATATATATATATATATATATATATATATATATATATATATATATGTATCACATTAAAGGAGGAAATACCCCCAATTGTAACAGAAGAACGGAAACAACAGGAGCTCATCATACATATCCCATCATCTTTATTCTGTCAGTGGTTTCTCGGCAATAAATGACAGTTCAGTCATTTCGTCCGTTATTTTTGTTGTTTATTGCTATTGTTTCGTTATTTTTGTGACCATAAGCTTAAGTGATTTACATTTTCCTATTTAATTACACAATGCTTTTTGTTATTTTATTTGTGTCCGTGTTTAATTGCGATTTATAGATTGTATATATATATATATATATATATATATATATATATATATATATATATATATATATATATATATATATATAATATTCATTATAATAAGAATTAGAATGTAAATATAAAAACATTATAAATAAATTAACATGCTAAAGAATAGTAAGAAATATTAGGAATAATAATAATAATAATAATAACTATAATAATAATGATAATAATTATAATAATAATAATAATAATAATAATAATAATAATAATAATAATAATAATAATATTATTGACACCACATAATATCACAAATTGGCAGAGATGTAAACACTCGTAGGTAGACAGAGATGTAAATATAATTAATATTATATGTTTTAGCGAATCATAAGAAGTTCTTAATTACATTGAAATATAACCTTATTAGCTTAAGCCATTATTTTTTTTTCTTTACTAAAGCTTCATAGTGTTGTCTTAGCATTGGCTAGAAAATGACAGATGCAACATTAATCTTAGCTCTCAATCGGCGAATCTAAGTAATATTTTCGATCGTTTTAGCTTATGCAGTCTCTCTCTCTCTCTCTAGCCTGCTGGCTAGTACAGTGGTAACGCGCTGGCTTCGCATTCACGAGGTCGAAAGATCGGTCCCCGTCCAAGACCGAGAGTTTAAGCTGTTTACTGGTAGGAACTGCTGTGGGTGGACATCACAGTGGGGGGTTGGGGCTTGTCCTGGCTGACGAATACCCATTGTAAAATGGAAATAAAGTTTATTATTATTATTATTACTCTCTCTCTCTCTCTCTCTCTCTCTCTCTCTCTCAAGAACTGTATTTATATTTATAATCAGCAAGCGGTTTAGGACAAGTGCCATACATGTCCCATTTTCGGCACTCCTTGGGCAAACTCTCAATGTTTTTAGTATACTTTTTTTATTTCGCAAGTAATTAGGACACACGCCACTATTGTCCTAATAACCGTATCCCCAAAGAGCAAAATCACTATATTATTTACTTATTACTTAATTATTATTAATTAATTAATTAATTAATTAATTTTTCGCCCCTCTGAGCGATATCGCAGCAAATAGTTGCTTTTTCGTCCTCCTTAGTGTACTCATTACCTGCCAGTGAGTTGTCAGTCGTTTTCTCCTTGTAATAGAGAGCGATGACGAGTCTAAAACGACGGCAAAAGCAGACAGCAACAGGCATGATAAAAAGGAGACCCACCATTACAATAGCTATCTGGTACATGCGAGTGAAGTATTCGGCCTCATCAACTGAAATACAAGAATGAAAACAGAAAATATAATGAAATGCATGGATGGGTATGACTTCATTCTTCCTCTTTTTTTTTTTTTATTTACAGCACTGTGGGTGGCCCGAACAGGGTTGTTGTGGTGGTGGTGGTGATGGGTGCGGGAAATTGTAATGACCCTCTATCCCCAAGGAGGAGAGCTGGGTTGACTTTACTTGCTCGTGAACGGGTGGGTGTGCTCTGACTCGGTCAACCCCTTATACAAGGGATATAAAGGCCAGTGTATATGTAAATACGTTGTTCTGATATGAGCAGCGTGTGCCATGTTCATATGGGATCGCCTTATCTCACTACCTCTGTGGTTCAGAGTTTTACGGCCCAATATGGCCTTCCTGACTTCAACCTTCTCCGTAGATCCGGGCATGGGACCGATACATTTTGAGATTGATTCTCTCTCTCTCTCTCTCTCTCTCTCTCTCTCTCTCTCTCTCTCTCTCTCTCTCTCTCTCTCTCTCTCTCTCTCTCTCTCTCTCTCTCACACACACACACACACAAATGGAATGTTATTTGACTAGACTCTCTCTCTCTCTCTCTCTCTCTCTCTCTCTCTCTCTCTCTCTCTCTCTCTCTCTCTCTCTCTCTCTCTCTCTCTCTCTCTCTCCCTCTCTCTCTCTCTCTCTCTCTCTCTTTGACTCACCTCCTCTTTCCAGCGTGTAGTTAATGTTGAGGGTGCCATAAGCGTTTCTTACAACGCAATTATAGGTGCCATAATGACTCTTTTTCACTTTCTTAAATTCTAGTTGACTGGTTATATTTCCTTTTCTGTAGTAAATCAATAAGTAAATAAATGCATCATTATATAAGTCAATGAGCACGTAAATATTAACTATATATATATATATATATATATATATATATATATATATATATATATATATAAAACCTAATTATAGAAAATTCTCGAGAACTGATATTAAGTAATGTCTATATTAATAATATAATAAATAAAAAATAAATAAATAAATACACTAGCGCATGAATATATAATTTGAGAAATACATACATACATACATACATGTATTAAATAAATAAAAATAATAAAGGTCCCGAGAATTTTTGTTTAAATAATGCATTATAAATAAATATAGAAACTGAAAAATTATATCATTATAATTATTATTATTATTATTATTATATATGATAAATTATTTTTATCATTATTGTGGTCGCCATGGCAAAGTGCTAACGTCCACGACTTTGATGTGTCGGGTTGAGGGTTTGCAGCCCGCAACAGTCTAAGATTATAAAGGACATTCATTCAGGGTAATGATCACCTGCCACAACAAAAGTCCTTCGCAAGAAGGCGCCGTCCTTACCCTAAATTGAAAAGGGAGTCTGTGACGTAAAACCGATCACATTATTATTATTATTATTATTATTATTATTATTATTATTATTATTATGATGATGATGATGATGATGATATTCATCATTATCATACTTAGGAGTTATCAATGTTTAAATGATCTCTAAAAGTAGAACTTACTTTCCGTACGCACTGATGATCCTAATATCTTCAGAGTCTCGTAGGGGTATCCATACGCCAGCTTCGCTCCTCCACCACTCAATGGTGTAATTGTAAGGGTTCAGACAACTTGGGTTCCCAACCGATGCATTGCATTGGAAGGAAGTCTTATAACCCGGCAGAACCCGCTGGATTTTGGGGTTCTCTGGGGTTTCCATTACAAACGGGGGTTTTCCGAAATCTGCGCTGACTGTAAAGCAAAACTTTATTAATATATGAATAGCCACACGTATGTACATACATACAAATCTGGTATTGGACATGAGCTAGAAGAAAAAGACTGAAGAAGCTGGATGTATCACCCCTTGAAACTATCAAAGTGAGGTGTGATTTTCTGATATAAGTTTTTTAATATCTCTGTGATTTAATTAGCTGGCGGGATACACACATGTTTATATGCGTAATTGCATAGATACTTACATACATACAAATTGCAGCATTTATGCCTGACTATTGTGAGACCTGAGAGAAGGTAAAAAATCGAAGGAAATTATATCTGTCACCACTTGAAGCATAAAGAAAAGGGGGCACAGTGACTCGTTTTATTTTTTAAACGAACATACATACAGACATGCATGCTGTTGGAAACATGTATAATATTTCTCACTATGAAAATAAACGAAAAATACCATTAGCTGTCCTGTTTCACACACACACGCACAGAGTTCTTCCAGACAAAGGGGAGATAAAGAAGATAATGACAGAAGATCTGGGGATGGGGCCTCATTAAGATTGTTATACACAAATGCTGATGGATTAGCTGGTAAGGCAGTAGAATTAAAAGATAGGATTCACAACAGAAAGGCAGATATAGTAGCAATTACAGAGACTAAGTTGAGTGAGGATATAAACAGTGTCACAGTTTTTCCCAAGGGCTTCAGAATATTAAGGGTTGAAAGATCTGAGAGGACTGGTGGAGGGATAGCACTGCTCATAAGTGAAAGGATTCAAGTTGAAGAAATAAACTTGGCTATAGAAAGTGAGTTCAAGGAATTTCTTGTTGCTCGCATAAATACTGGGTCAGAGAGCATTATAATAACTGTTGTATATAACCCACCAAGGAACCAGAATAGGCTTGAAGTTTATGAGGAAAGTCATATAGTTACTATTGACGTCATAAACTCAGTTGTTAACATTGCACGGGAGAAAAAATGTAGGATTTTGATTATGGGAGATTTTAATCATAAAGAGATAGATTGGATAAAACTTGACCCACACAGTGGTGAGGACTCATTCGGGGCAAGATTCCTAGATTGCGTACAAGGGAATTTCCTACACCAACATGTAACGGAACCAACGAGGGCCAGGGATGGGGATGAGCCATCACTACTTGATCTAGTATTCACAGATAATGTGTTGGATATTGAAAAAATTGAGTATGAACCACCAATTGGAAAGAGTGACCACTGTGTGTTGTTGATGGAATATATCATTGAAGATATTCTGCCTGAGAGTAGAGGCACCGAGGACATGAGGAGGAACTATCCGAAAAGAGATTACATCAAAATGAATTAGCTTTTTGCAGTTATTGACTGGAGAACCTTATTTTTACAACAAATCTGTACAAGAAATGTATGACATCTTTTGTGAGAAATATGGGAAGATAGTAGATTGCTGCATACCTGTCACCAAAGTAGGTGTAATTCATGCCAGAGAGAAATGGTTCGATAATGGGTGTAAAAGAGCTAAGGAGTGGAGAGACAAATGCTGGAAAAGGTATAGGAGGAGAAAAAATATAAATGCCTGGCAAACCTACAAAAGAGCAAGAAATGACTACCTAAGTAAAATGAGAGAGGCAGAGAGAGACTATGAGAGGGACATCACCAGGAAGGCTAAAGAAAATCCCAAGCTTTTCCACAGCTTTATCAGAGGAAAACTGAAGGTAAAAGAACAGGTTTTAAGGCTAAAGAGAGCGGATGGAAGCATCACTGAGACGGATGAAGAGATCTGCAAAGAATTGAACAAGGAGTTTCAGTCAGTATTTACAGTAGAAAATACCCCACCCCCTCAGATTGCAGAGATAGAAGCTCAAGGGCCGGTATTAGAGAACATCAACCTTACAGCCACAGAGGTATGAAAAGTGCTGATAGATTTAGATGGTCATAAAGCTACAGGTCCTGATGACATATCCCCTCATGTACTTAAAAAATGCGCAAACTCAATATCAGTGGCACTAAGTATCATATTTAAAAAGTCACAGGAAACTGGGGAGATTCCAAGATGCTGGAAACAAGCAAATGGGATACCTATCTTCAAAAAGGGAAGGAGGGATACGGCTCTGAACTATAGACCAGTTTCCTTGACCAGCATAGTTTGCAAAGTTATGGAGAAACTACTAAGGAAACATATCTCTCTTCACTTGGAATCCTTCAGCTTTTTGTCAGTGAGGCAACATGGCTTCAGAGAATGTAGATCAAGAGTAACAAACGTATTAGAATTTTATGATGAGGTAAGCCGAATCTTACAGGAAAGAGAGGGCTGGGCAGATTGCATATTCCTAGACTTCCAGAAAGCGTTTGACACTGTTCCACATGGGAGACTTATTAGGAAGCTGCAATCAATGGCTAGAATAGGTGGAAATGTTTTGGAATGGATAAAAACTTACTTAGAAGGAAGGGAACAAAGGGTTAGAGTAAGACACTCAGTGTCTGAATGGAGAAGAGTTAGTAGTGGAGTTCCACAGGGTTCAGTTTTAGGGCCACTTTTGTTCCTTGTATATGTAAATGACCTACCAGAGTCGGTAAATTCATTCATGAATATGTTTGCAGATGATGCAAAGGTTGTGAAGAAAGTAAAAAACGAGAACAATGGTAGAGAACTTCAGGAGGATCTAAATAATCTGCATGAGTGGTCAGAAAAGTGGCTAATGAAATTCAATACTTCAAAATGTAAGGTAATGAGAATGGGTACAAGTGCAAGAAGGCCCAAGCTTAACTACTCGGTGGCTGGAGTACAACTTCAAGAGACAGAAAATGAAAGAGATCTAGGAGTAAACATACTTGCAGATTTGTCTCCATAAATACATATAAATGGCATAGTAAGGGCAGCATATGCATTCTTATCAAATGTAAGGGTAGCCTTCAGGCACATGGACAAGGAAATGTTCAGTAATATTTATGTAACCTATGTGAGACCAAAACTTGAATATGCAGCCCCCTTTTGGAATGCGTACTTGAAAAATCACTTAGCTAAGCTTGAAATAGTTCAAAGACATGCCACGAAACTGGTGCCAGAAATACGCCAATCTCAGTTATGATGAAATGCTGATGGAATTAGACTTACCATCATTCGAATCTAGAAGATTGAGGGGGGGATATGGTGACAGTCTTTAAATTCCTTCAAAGGTTATGATAGAGTGGATAAGGATCGATATTTCGATATCGCTGGCATTAGAACTAGAGGTCATGGTTTGAAGCTTCGTAAGTAAACTTCTTTGCAGGATGTAAGGAAGTACTTTTTTTTTTTAGTGTAAGAGTAGTTGATTATTGGAATTCGCTAAGCGAGGAGGTAGTTAATACTAACTCAATCCATAGTTTTAAGGACAGGTATGATAAGTATCACTAAGCACAAAATGGAACCGATCAGGAGACGGGAAGATACGAGCTATGGACTCTTTCCCGTAAGCACAATTAGGTAATCATACATACATACATA
>JAXCGZ010007742.1:27500-40000 GCA_037179515.1 Halocaridina rubra
CTAATCTGTTTTGACGTTGCCCTTTTGGCACTAAGCTAAGGTAAGCTAATCTAGCCTATCCAAAACAGCTTAGTGCCAAAAGGTCAATGCTAAACCAGTTTAGCTCTAAAATAGTGGCTCCAAAATGGCGTCGCCAAATAGTCCCATTCCGGTACTTTCAGGATAATTTAACTGTATTATTTTATGGTTTCCCTGCCCCAGGGCTACAATGTCCAGCAGTATAAATCAGGCGTTAATGACTGTAGCACTGAAAGTCCAAAAAATGTAGCAAACCTGTCTGCTAAATGCCTGGCAAACCTACAAAAGAGCAAGAAATGACTACCTAAGTAAAAGGAGAGAGGCAGAGAGAGACTATGAGAGGGACATCACCAGGAAGGCTAAAGAAAATCCTAAGCTTTTCCACAGCTTTATCAGAGGAAAACTGAAGGTAAAAGAACAGGTTTTAAGGCTAAAGAGAGCAAATGGAAGCATCACTGAGACGGATGAAGAGATCTGCAAAGAATTGAACAAGGAGTTTCAGTCAGTATTTACAGTAGAAAATACCCCACCCCCTCAGATTGCAGAGATAGAAGCTCAAGGGCCAGTATTAGAGAACATCAACCTTACAGCCACAGAGGTATGCAAAGCGCTGATGGATTTTGATGTTCATAAAGCTACAGGTCGCGATGACATATCCCCCCATGTACTTAAAAAATGCGCAAACTCAATATCAGTGGCACTAAGTATCATATTTAAAAAGTCACTGGAGTCTGGGGAGATTCCAAGATGCTGGAAACAAGCAAATGTGATACCTATCTTCAAAAAGGGAAGGAGGGATACGGCTCTGAACTATAGACCAGTTTCCTTGACCAGCATAGTTTGCAAAGTTATGGAAAAACTACTTAGGAAACATATCTCTCTTCACTTGGAATCCTTCAACCTTTTGTCAGTGAGGCAACATGGCTTCAGAGAAGGTAGATCAACAGTAACAAACTTATTAGAATTTTATGATGAGGTAAGCCGAATCTTACAGGAAAGAGAGGGCTGGGCAGATTGCATATTCCTAGACTTCCAGAAAGCGTTTGACACTGTTCCATATGGGAGACTTATTAGGAAGCTGCAAGCAATGGCTAGAATAGGTGGAAATGTTTTGGAATGGATAAAAACTTACTTAGAAGGAAGGGAACAGAGGGTTAGAGTAAGACACCCAGTGTCTGAATGGAGAAGAGTTAGTGGTGGAGTTCCACAGGGTTCAGTTTTAGGGCCACTTTTGTTCCTTGTATATGTAAATGACCTACCAGAGTCTGTAGATTCATTCATGAATATGTTTGCAGATGATGCAAAGATTGTGAAGAAAGTAAAAAACGAGAACAATGGTAGAAAATTTCAGGAGGATCTAAATAGTCTGCATGAGTGGTCAGAAAAGTGGCTAATGAAATTCAATACTTTAAAATGTAAGGTAATGAGAATGGGTACAAGTGCAAGAAGGCCCAAGCTTGACTACTCGGTGGCTGGAGTACAACTTCAAGAGAGAGAAAATGAGAGAGATCTAGGAGTAAACATACTGGCAGGTTTGTCTCCAGAAATACATATAAATGGCATAGTAAGGGCAGTATATGCATTCTTATCAAATGTAAGGGTAGCCTTCAGGCACATGGACAAGGAAATGTTCAGAAATATTTATGTAACCTATGTGAGGCCAAAACTCGAATATGCAGCCCCCTTTTGGAATCCACACTTGAAAATGCACATAGCTAAGCTTGAAAAAGTTCAAAGACATGCCACGAAATTGGTGCCAGAAATACGCAATCTCAGTTATGATGAGAGGCTGAGGGAATTAGACTTACCATTACTCGAAGCTAGAAGATTGAGGGGGGATATGGTGACAGTCTTTAAATTCCTTCATGGTTATGATAGAGTGGATAAGGATCGATATTTTGATATGGCAGGCTCTAGAACTAGAGGTCATAGTTTGAAGCTTCGTAAGATAACTTCTTTGCAGGATGTAAGGAAATACCTTTTCAGTGTAAGAGTAGTTGATAATTGGAATTGGCTAACCGAGGAGGTAGTTAATGCTATCTCAGTCAATAGTTTTAAGGACAGGTATGATAATTATCACTAAGTATAAAATGGAACCGATGAGGAGACGGGAAGATACGAGCTTTGGGCTCTTTCCTGTAAACACAATTTGGTAATTACACACATTCTATTGAATGTCTCTTCTCATTTTACACCCACTCTACTGCAACCAGCAATATACAAAAGACACCCCCCCAAAAATAGGAAACCTATCAACTGACTGTTAGAGTTAGGGGATGAACATACTCTATTGAATGTCTGTGATAATTTTACTCTTTCTTCCCAACCTCACTAGTAGCACGCCTCTTCATTTAGTTGATATCCCTGCTATATAAGCATCTATCTAGCTATATGCAACAGCCATGCTCCCTCTTATGAGAGGGTTGGCTGAATCTAAACGAAATACCTTGACTCTTTGCGGAAAGAAAGTACTGAGGCGAAGATTCTCAATCCCTTCCCTCCTCCCCATATAGTCGACTTTTACGACACGGAGGGGAACACGGAGAAAGTCTTGTGGTCCTCTCCCTCATCTACAGTGATTATATAACCACATCCTTGTGGAGGCATCTATAGCAAGGTTTTGAATTATGTGCGAAAACAAGCCCCGAATGAGATTGGAAAGAGTAAAATTTTCATAGACATTCAGTAGAGTATGATCATTCCCCATCTTCAGGTCCAAATCCCGGTCTGATGCAAATATATATATATATATATATATATATATATATATATATATATATATATATATATATATATATATATATATATATATATATATATATGAAGCAAAAAAAGGCCCATAAATAAAACATTGTGCTTCATATTGTGCTGTGATATATCAGTTTATTTTGCATATATATATATATATATATATATATATATATATATATATATATATATATATATATATATATATATATATATATATATATATATATATATATATATATATATATATATATGTAACCAAGCAAGCACATTACATATGTGAAAACATGAATTCATATATATATATATATATATATATATATATATATATATATATATATATATATATATATATATATATATATATTTATATATATATTATATATATATATATATATATATATATATATATATATATATATATATATATATATATATACAGGTATATATTTATATATTATATATATATGTTATATATATATATATATATATATATATATATATATATATATATATATATATATATATATATATATATATATATATATATATATATATATGAAAGAGAGAGAGAGAGAGAGAGAGAGAGAGAGAGAGAGAGAGAGAGAGAGAGAGAGAGAGAGAGAGAGAGAGAGAGAGAGAGAGAGAGAGAGAGAGGCTTACCGGAAAACCCCACAGATACACGAACGAAAATACCAGTAAGCCTGTTTGTGTATTTATACATAAATGTTCTTGTGTGTGTGCTGTCAGTTTTCTTTACCTCCTAGTAGATTCTTTTAAAACTTGTATGTCATGATTTGAAAGATGCAATACATTTTTCAGGATAATAATAATAATAATAATAATAAGAATAATGATAATAATACATACATACATATACCTTGGCTGTTTCCCCCTTTAATTGGGGGGTAGCCGACATCAAAAAAGGAAAAGAATAATGATAATAATAATAATAATAATTATTATTATTATAATAATAATAATTGAATTGATGATAATAATATTGATAATAATAATAAAGATGTTGATGGTTATTTATAATAATAATTGTGCGAAAATTCAGAATCCTAGAATACTATTCGTCACGTGTTTATAGTCCTGTGGCGCTATTGGTTGGGGAGATTTTTATCGCCAGCCAATCAGAAGAGAGTGTGTCATCCTATCCGACCCAAAAGATAATTAGATATATAGTTTGGGTTTTACCCGAAGCTTCCTTTGTTTCTATCTATTCTGTTACCTTATTTGTTTATTCATTTATTTTTAATTTAATGGAGAGAAATCGGAGTGGGGCTCAATTACTAGTGGGGTACCAAAAGGCTCGGTACTTTACCTATATATAAATAATTTGCCTATTTTTTCCCCCTCTATAATTTTATTTTGTACGCTCATTACGTTACTCACTTATATATATATATATATATATATATATATATATATATATATATATATATATATATATATATATATATATATATATATATATATATATATTCACATAATCATTCCATCCTTTTCTCTATATTTCATCTTTTTTTTTCATTACCTATTTCTGCAGTAAGACTTTGAGCACAGTATCCTTTTTGGCAATCACTTGTTTCTATGTTAGACTAGTCATTGTACATGGGGATGCATGTAGGGAGGTACTCCCTCTGATTTACAAAGTATGCAATATATAATCCTTGTATATTAAGAGTATATCCAGCACCAAATGTATATACATTTATATCTCTGTGTTCTATGATTCTTCTTTGAATGCACATATGAAGCTCATGATAATAATTACATTATTGTCATTTGTGCATGCCCTATGCTAAAACCAAAAATAAATACATTTTCTTGCATACATCAAATTTTTATGAGCAAGAGTGTAATAATGACCCTTAAGTAGATCTGAGAGTGCCGACTGGCACACGTCCCCATGTAAGGTTGAAGATCCAAATACAAAATACAAAGGCTCGGTACTTGGTCCTCTATTATTCATCATATATCTAAATGATCTGGATTCGGATATCAATAGTAACCTAAGTAAATTCGCAAATGAGACTAAAATAGGTAGAATAATAAATGGAAAAGAAGATATTCAGGCTTTACAAGAAGATCTAAGTAAATTATCTGAATGGTCGGAGAAGTGGCAAATGGAATTTAATGTTGAAAAATTTATAGTCAAAATGAGTACTATAATAGACAATACGAATTATAAGCTAAATAGCCACGAAATCATGAGCTCTCAGCGTGAGAGGGATTTAGGAGTTCTTGTGAGTAGTAATCTTAAGCCAAGAGAGCAATGTACTGCGGCCAGAAATAAAGCAAACAGAATTTTAGGATTTATCTCAAGAAGTGTTAGCAATAAGACGGAAAATATTATTTTACAGCTCTATCTTGCGTTAGTTAGGCCTCATCTGGATTATGCTGTGCAATTCTGGTCACCCTAATATAGGATGGAAATTGAATCCTTGGAGAGAGTGCAGCGAAGAATGACCAAGGTGATACACAATGTCAGAAATCTACCAAATGAAGACGGGCTTAAAAAAAAAACCGTAGTCTGCTCTCTCTAGACTAGAGAGGCGCAGATTTAGGAGTGATATGATTGAGGTGTATAAATGGTTTAAAGGATTAACAAGGGTGATATTAAAAATATTAAACATTCATGATCACACTAGAACTCGAAATAATGGGTTTAAACGAGATAAACTTCGGTTCAGAAAGGAAATTGGTTTGGTAATAGAGTAGCTAATACATGGAAGAGGCTTCCATTATCTTAGACACCTTCAAATGTAGGTTAGACAGGCATATCGCATATGAAGGGTGGGGATGAATAGGTTAGTGCTTTGTGCTTAGCGACCCTTGCACCTACACCTGAGCCTAGGTACCTGCAGTTCCCCCTCTGACTTGAGTTATAGGTAGGGCAGGAGAGCGTAGCAAGTTCCTCTCTGGCTATGGCGAAAAGTTGGCGAGGAGGACTAACATAGACAACGATCCCAATAAAGGCTAGCGGACCTGAGGGCGTTTGTCGAACGGCAAAAATCCTCCCCCCCCCAAAAAAAAGAAAAAAAAATGGTAATAATTATTATTAGTTGAAGAATCTTAGAAAAAAAAGTAGAATAGAATAAGTTTGATATGCTGAGGTCATCAGTCCATAATGGAGGTGCCTCGTGTGTGCAAGTATATAGGCATGTTGCAGTGTCACCTTTTCTTATGTTCTTATTGTGTTTTTATCCTTTTATGAAATTTATATATATATATATATATATATATATATATATATATATATATATATATATATATATATATATATATATAAAATGTGTGTGTGTGATTACCTAATTGTGATTACCTAATTGTGTTTACGGGAAAGAGCCCAAAGCTCGTATCTTCCCGTCTCCTGATCGGTTCCATTTTTAGACTTAGTGATACTTATCATACCTGTCCTTAAAACTATGGATTGAGATAGCATTAACTACCTCCTCGCTTAGCCAATTCCAATTATCAACTACTCTTACACTGAAAAAGTATTTCCTTACATCCTGCAAACAAGTTTTCTTACAAAGCTTCAAACTATGACCTCTAGTTCTAGAGCCAGCCATATCGAAATATCGATCCCTATCCACTCTATCATAACCATGAAGGAATTTAAAGACTGTCGCCATATCCCCCCTTACTCTTCTAGCTTCGAGTGATGGCAAGTCTAATTCCCTCAGCCTCTCATCATAACCGAGATTGCGTATTTCTGGCACCAGTTTTGTGGCATGTCTTTGAACTTTTTCAAGCTTAGCTATGTGCTTTTTCAAGTGCGGATTCCAAAAGGGGGCTGCATATTCGAGTTTTGGCCTCACATAGGTTACATAAATATTTCTGAACATTTACTTGTCCATGTGCCTGAAGGCTACCCTTACATTTGATAAGAATGCATATGCTGCCCTTACTACGCCATTTATATGTATTTCTGGAGACAAATCTGCCAGTATGTTTACTCCTAGATCTCTCTCATTTTCTGTCTCTTGAAGTTGTACTCCAGCCACCGAGTAGTCAAGCTTGGGCCTTCTTGCTCTTGTACCCATTCTCATTACCTTACATTTTGAGGTATTGAATTTCATTAGCCACTTTTCTGACCACTCATGCAGATTATTTAGATCCTCCTGAAGTTCTCTACCATTGTTCTCGTTTTTTACTTTCTTCACAATCTTTGCATCATCTGCAAACATATTCATGAATGAATTTACACACTCTGGTAGGTCATTTACATATACAAGGAACAAAAGTGGCCCTAAAACTGAACCCTGTGGAACTCCACTACTAACTCTTCTCCATTCAGACACTGAGTGTCTTACTCTAACCCTCTGTTCCCTTCCTTCTAAGTAAGTTTTTATCCATTCCAAGACATTTCCACCTATTCTAGCCATTGATTGCAGCTTCCTAATAAGTCTCCCATGTGGAACAGTGTCAAACGCTTTCTGGAAGTCTAGGAATATGCAATCTGCCCAGCCCTCTCTTTCCTGTAAGATTTGGCTTACCTCATCATAAAATTCTAATAAGTTTGTTACTGTTGATCTTCCTTCTCTGAAGCCATGTTGCCTCACTGACAAAAAGTTGAAGGATTCCAAGTGAAGAGAGATATGTTTCCTTAGTAGTTTCTCCATAAGTTTGCAAACTATGCTGGTCAAGGAAACTGGTGTATAGTTCAGAGCCGTATCCCTCCTTCCCTTTTTGAAGATAGGTATCACATTTGCTTGTTTCCAGCATCTTGGAATCTCCCCCGACTCCAGTGACTCCTTAAATATGATACTTAGTGCCACTGATATTGTGTTTGCGCATTTTTTAAGCACATGAGGGGATATGTCATCAGGACCTGTAGCTTTATGAACATCTAAATCCATCAGCACTTTGCATACCTCTGTGGCTGTAAGGTTGATGTTCTCTAATACCGGCCCTTGAGCTTCTATCACTGCAATCTGAGGGGGTGGGGTATTTTCTACTGTAAATACTGACTGAAACTCCTTGTTCAATTCTTTGCAGATCTCTTTGTCCGTCTCAGTGATGCTTCCATCCGCTCTCTTTAGCCTTAAAACCTGTTCTTTTACCTTCAGTTTTCCTCTGATAAAGCTGTGGAAAAGCTTGGGATTTTCTTTAGCCTTCCTGGTGATGTCCCTCTCATAGTCTCTCTCTGCCTCTCTCCTTTTACTTAGGTAGTCATTTCTTGCTCTTTTGTAGGTTTGTCAGGCATTTATGTTTTTTCTCCTCCTATACCTTTTCCAGCATTTGTCTCTCCACTCCTTAGCTCTTTTACACCCATTATCGAATCATTTCTCTCTGGCATGAATTACACCTACTTTGGTGACAGGTATGCAGCAATCTACTATCTTCCCATATTTCTCACAAAAGATGTCATACATTTCTTGTACAGATTTGTTGTAAAATAAGGTTCTCCAGTCAATAACTGCAAAAAGCTCATTCATTTTGATGTAATCTCCTTTCGGATAGTTCCTCCTCATGTCCTCAGTGCCTCTACTCTCAGGAAGAATGTCTTCAATGATATACTCCATCAACAACACACAGTGGTCACTCTTTCCAATTGGTGGTTCATACTCAATATTTTCAATATCCAACACATTATCTGTGAACACTAGATCAAGTAGTGATGGCTCATCCCCACCCCTGGCTCTTGTTGGTTCCATTACATGTTGGTGTAGGAAATTCCCTTGTACGCAATCTAGGAATCTTGCCCCAAATGAGTCCTCACCACTGTGTGGGTCAAGATTTATCCAATCTATCTCTTTATGATTAAAGTCTCCCATAATCAAAATCCTACATTTTTTCTCCCGCGCCATGTTAACAACTGAGTTTATGACTTCAATCGTACCTATATGACTTTCCTCATAAATTTCAAGCCTATTTTGGTTCCTTGGTGGGTTGTATACAACAGTTATTATAATGCTCTCTGACCCAGTATTTATGCGAGCAACAAGAAATTCCCTGAACTCACTTTCTATAGCCAAGTTTATTTCTTCAACTTGAATCCTCTCACTTATGAGCAGTGCTATCCCTCCACCAGTCCTCTCAGATCTTTCGACCCTTAGTATTCTGAAGCCCTTAGGAAAAACTGTGACACTGTTTATGTCCTCACTCAACTTAGTCTCTGTAATTGCTACTATATCTGCCTTACTGTTGTGAATCCTATCTTTTAATTCTACTGCCTTACCAGCTAATCCATCAGCATTTGTGTATAACAATCTTAATGAGGCCCCATCCCCTGATCTTCTGTCATTATCTTCTTTATCTCCCCTTTGTCTGGAAGTATTCTGTAACGAAAATTTTTCTTCTCTTCTTCATTTCTTTCATCATTTAACCTTCTTGCCTCTTGCAACAAGTTTTTGATCTTTCCCATCTCTTCCTGTGTTCTGTATCGTCTAATGAACACTTCTTTGCATTCTTGAAGGTCTTTTAGACTTTTTTTTCTCAACAATATTTCCCTACATGTCTCCCCTCTCTCAAAGGTTACTTTTGTTGGTCTCGGCTTTCCTTCCCTCGAATATTTACCTAGTTGGTGTATGTTTACAATATCCTCAGGACCACATACTACTCCAAGCTTTCTTATCAGGTCTACAACGTTAGCTTTATTTTCTTCAAGTCTCCCCTGCCATGTTGGCTCCTGGGATTCACTTATGCCTGAGATTACCACTGTCTTCTCCTTATCAAGTGCCTGTCTGATGAGTGGGTTTGTCCTTTCCATCACAACGTCTTTCATTTTTTCGATTACTGTCTCTTTATAGTCAACTGTTTGTATGTTTTCCAGTGCCACCACCTTTACAGCCTCTTTTACTGCCACATTCCCCTTTAGTGCATCAGCAAAGGACGTTTTCATGGCATCATTTTCCATATTCAGCTCCTGGAACTCTTTTCTGAACTGTTCAATGTTTTCCTTAATCTGAACATTCCAAGCAGCAATCTCGTCTCTCTCAGAAGAGAGCAGTGAACTAACATCTAATTCCTTTAGGTTGTCATTCAGCTGTTTGTTTTTATCTTCTTGTTTAGAAATTCTAGATTCTAGTTGACTCTTTTCCCCTTCCAGCTTCTTTATTCTTTTTTCTAGTTCCTTTCTCTCCTGCCCTTGTGCTTTATTTGCTTCCTCCAAAGATCTTATTTGTTCTCTGAGTGTTTCATTCTCTTTCATTTCTCCATCCATATTCCGAATTTTATCATCAAGGCTTATAACCATTTCCTCTAACTTCTTGATTCTCTGTTTAAGTCCTCTGATGACTACCCCTTCTCCCGACCCATGGGTGGGAGAGGTTTGGGACAGAGATGGCTTCATTTTTATGTTCTCCCTCCCACAGAATATAGAAAGAAGACGAGAAAGAGGAAAAGAAAAGAAAAGAGAAAAACTTCTAATTTAGCTTCACACAGAATTTTTATATCTCCATATAAGTGCTATTTAGTGACTCAGTTTGTCTCCTTTCTGGTAACACACATCTTAACTTAAAAACTTGACCATGGTAATTTAAGTATAAAAAGAAAAAGAAAAACAAAAGTCAAACCTGAAGGAAAATTCGAATTTGTGTTCGAGGTGGCACCCACCTGTTTCTGTTATATATTCTTCCTAACTGATGAACTGACTTGCTAACCAAGATATGTTATCACGGGATTTAGACTTTACATTTAACTCAATATATATGCAAAATAACAAAATAGTAAAAGAGAAAGCTAAAAGAAAAGCAAAAAAAATGAAGAAAATAAGACTGCTGTACTACTTGGCAACTTAACTCAGTACTGTTGACAGGTGGGTATTTGGTAATTTTTTTTTTCTTTTATTATTCAATTTTTTCGTGTATCAAACTAACTAACTAGTTAATATAAATGGGAAGGATACTGATTTTAACACTATATAGAACCACAGGATCAGGTAAAACGGCTTAAGAGCTTTCCCCAGTTTACACAAAAAATTAGGTAATGTGGTGTGATGGCTCCACCTCTGGCAACTCTTCTAGATTTCCCTCAGGGCAGAACTGGACGGCAGCTTCTCTCTCTTCCTCACGAAAAAGTTCTAAATTTTTTTCCTTTAATATGAACAGTCTCGTCTTACAACAAATATTAGTTTTTGTACTCACAATACTCTGCAGGATTTCAGATTTATGGAAATTATGGTAAAGTTTTCCACTAAGCACTTAGTCACTCGAAACAGTTAAAAATTTAAGAGGAGCAATTCCGTGTGTCACTGAACGCGCGGTGTGTGTGTGTGTGTGTGTGTGTGTGTGTGTGTGTGTGTAATTACCTAATTGTGTTTACGGGAAAGAGCCCAAAGCCCGTATCTTCCCGTCTCCTCATCGGTTCCATTTTATACTTAGTGATACTTATCATACCTTTCCTTAAAACTATGGATTGAGATAGCATTAACTACTTCTTCGCTTAGCCAATTCCAATTATCAACTACTCTTACACTGAAAAAGTATTTCCTTACATCCTGCAAAGAAATTTTATTACCAAGCTTCAAACTATGACCTCTAGCTCTAGAGCCTGCCATATCAAAATATCGATCCCTATCTACTCTATCATAACCATGAAGGAATTTAAAGACTGTCGCCATATCCCCCCTCAATCTTCTAGCTTCCAGTGATGGTAAGTCTAATTCCCTCAGCCTCTCATCATAACTGAGATTATGTATTTCTGGTACCAGTTTCGTGACATGTCTTTGAACTTTTTCAAACTTAGCTATGTGCTTTTTCAAGTGTGGATTCCAAAAGGGGGCTGCATATTCGAGTTTTGGCCTCACATAGGTTACATAAATATTTCTGAACATTTCATTGTCCATGTGCCTGAAGGCTACCCTTACATTTGATAAGAATGCATATGCTGCCCTTACTATGCCATTTATATGTATTTCTGGAGACAAATCTGCCAGTATGTTTACTCTCTCATTTTCTCTCTCTTGAAGTTGTACTCCAGCCACCGAGTAGTCAAGCTTGGGCCTTCTTGCACTTGTACCCATTCTCATTACCTTATATTTTGAAGTATTTAATTTCTTTAGCCACTATTCTGACCACTCATGCAGACTATTTAGATCTCCCTGAAGTTCTCTACCATTGTTGTCGTTATTTACTTTCTTCACAATCTTTGCATCATCTGCAAACATATTCATGGATGAATTTACAGACTCTGGTAGGTCATTTACATATACAAGGAACAAAAGTGGCCCTAATACTGAACCCTGTGGAACTCCACTTCTAACTCTTCTCCATTCAGAGACACTGAGTGTCTTACTCTAACCCTCTGTTCCCTTCCTTCTAAGTAAGTTTTTATTCATTCCAAGACATTTCCACCTATTCTAGCCATTGCTTGCAGCTTCCTAATAAGTCTCCCATGTGGAACAGTGTCAAACGCTTTCTGGAAGTCTAGGAATATGCAATCTGCCCAGTCTTCTCTTTCCTGTAAGATTGGCCTTACCTCATCATAAAATTCTAATAAGTTTGTTACTGTTGATCTACCTTCTCTGAAGCCATGTTGCCTCACTGACAAAAAGTTGAAGGATTCCAAGTGAAGAGAGATATGTTTCCTTAGTAGTTTCTCCATAACTTTGCAAACTATGCTGGTCAAGGAAACTGGTCTATAGTTCAGAGCCGTATCCCTCCTTCCCTTTTTGAAGATAGGTATCACATTTGCTTGTTTCCAGCATCTTGGAATCTCCCCTGACTCCAGTGACTTTTTAAATATGATACCCAGTGCCACTGGTATTGAGTTTGTGC
>JAXCGZ010007742.1:47500-82500 GCA_037179515.1 Halocaridina rubra
TATGGTGTGTGAGTCTTTACTGGGAGGATGATAACCCATTCACAGGCATTCGTAGCAGAGAATCGGCTTTGAGGGATTTGTATGAGGAGATTGTGAAAGTTGTAAATTTCTGAATGTGACATTTGTGAACTTAGAATAAGATGTAAGAGTGTCATCATTTGTTTTGATAATAATATATACATTCAGGAGGGTGAATAGGCTGCAAGCAGTAATTACCAATTAGCTTTATATGTTGCATAAAATTATTTTCAAAAATTATGCCATATTGCATTAAAATTAGTAGGTGTGACAGAGGAAGGTGGACATTAACATACCTTGCTGTGCCTTTGTTTTGCAGATCAAAAATTATTCACGAGAGAATAATTGGCAGCACCCCCTCCACAACTCTATCCCTCTTAGCTGCCTGCCACTTTAACACTTATTATTTGAGTGGTATGCTTTTCCATTACCACTGCAGTTATCATTGTCACTTTTAGTCACCTCCTAAGACTCGCATTGCGTAGCATTTAAGAGCAGAACCAAGTCCAGATGATGCTAAAATCAATAAAACATGAGGTGTAATTTTGGGAGTTTATACTTACAATATACAGTTGTATGACGGTGAGTGTTTGAGTTGATAAGATAGATATAAAATATAGTAACTTGTACATTTGTTTTTATTATTGTGCAAAATATAGGACCATAATAAAACATAATTCTTTTCCTCTTATCAGTGTGTAACGTCTTATTGTCTTTATGCCTGTTGCAGTCTCGCGTAAGAGTCAAGTGAATGGTCACAATCAATGGCGTAGAGACAGGTACAATAGTAAAAATGAAAAAGATCTCATATTTCCAATTAAGCACTCACTCTACAGCCACCCTTATACCCCCTACCCTCCTGGATGCCAGCGGCCATACTACATGCAAAACATCGCTTCTCATTCCTCTGTTGGGATTTCTTACACCCCTTCTACCAATCAGCTAAGCCAACATCTAGTTTGAATATATAGTAAACACCATCTTTAAGTCTTCATAATTTTTTTATTATTTGTCCACTTCAGTCTCCATGAAATTTTTTCTTTGATTTCGTACCCTGGGAGCCATCTCACATCACAAATTCTATGAGGACTTGTCAGTTTCCTTTTCTTCACTGTAGTCAGTGTCCAATACTCACTACCATACAATTTGTAGGGGCATTTATTCCATCATATGGTCACTTTAATCTGCCGTGATTTTGGGTCTCTTTTTTCCATATCATACTAAGTTCCCCCAGTGGGGATCGTGACAGCGCTGTGATTAGAGCGCGACTCGGGAAGTGACAAACCCATGTTCATGACCACCTTTGGGCCTCAGAAACCATCCAACCTGTCATCCAATCAAATGGGGATTAATAGTAACACATAAAACTTAGTTTACCCGGTAGCATCATTCTTCTTCTCAATGGGATATCTCCAAATCCCAGAAGCCCATCTTCTTTTATGTCAACTCCTAACTCTGTTCCTCCTTCTGTCTCTCCTAATTCTTATAACCTGTCTTCCTTCAAAAAGCGGATCTATCGTATTCTCAGAGCCTACTCATGCCATATCTCTAGGTCTTCAGTCCTTTGACTATTCTTTCAGCCTGCCCTTTTCCTATTATAAACCATTCCCTTATTTCTACCTTGTCCTTAACCCTCTACTTTTTCCTTATCTTAATGTTTTCTTTGTGCTCGGGCCTAATGAGGGAAATTTTCTTGCCTGTCCCGGTATCATATAAAAAAACATCTAAAATGTTCAACCTCTTTGAGTACCATATAACTTAATCTTACCTCAAAGCTACTCATCCCTTTATTTTTATTGTATATAGTCACATTCCAGTCAGCTTGAACTCGAATTTTTCCTCTCTCACCTTCTACTAAACATTCAGCAACCTCTGCAATTGTGCCTCAGAATCTGCCTTTAATGAGAAGCCATAAACAAAATGTAGTTTACTCGCTTCACAACTTCTGCCTCCCTTTTCCATCATTTCATTTACTCCATCTAGGACTCTCGTCATCTTGTTTCTTTACTCCACTTACATACCAAAGGAAAGATGGACGACATGTGCATTGGGTGGTTTCTATCCAGTTCAGGAGTGTAGCATCCCCTCACTCTTACCATTACTCTTTCTTTCTTACTTAGCCTTCTCTGCATTACTATGGTGGCGGGCACAGCATCAAAGAATTGCCCCAACGTATTTCCTGCTTGTCGTAAGAGGCGACTAAAAGTGGACAGGGCGAGGGGACTAGGAATCCCCCCCTTGTATTAACGTCCTGCGAGACGTCAAAGTAGAAGGGGAGTAGAGGAGAGAATAACTTCTCCCCAAACTCTAGTTTTGGGGTGTCTAAATATGCGTGGTTGTAGTACGATAGAGAGCAAAAGATGTGAGATTGGATATATGTTTGGTAGGAGGAGGATGGATATATTGGCATTGTGCGAAACGAAGATGAAAGGAAAAGGAGAAGTGGCATTTGGTGATGTGACAGGTAGGGTGTCTGGGGTTGAAATGGGGAGAGTGAGAGAAGGTGTTGCATTATTGCTGAGTGAATGGATGGTAAATAAGGTAGTGGGATGGAAAGAAGTGTCATCTAGGCTGATGTGGGTGAGGGCTAGGATAGGTAGGGAATGTTGGGCTTTTGTTAGAACGGGATGAATTCTGGAATGAGTTAACTAGGTGTGTGGATGGTCTGAGTGGAAGGAACTATGTAGTTGTGTTGGGTGACTTGAATGCCAGAGTGGGTGATGGAGAGGTAGAAGGTGTTGTAGGAAAGTATGGGGTACCAGGTGGGAATGAGAGTGGTGAGAGATTGTTAGATATGTGTGTGGAGCAAGAGTTGGTGAGAGGTAATAGTTTTTTCAAGAAAAAGTTAATAAATAAGTATACATGGATGAGTGGCAAATGGAAGAGTTAAAGAAAGAGCATTGATAGATTATGTGTTGGTAGCTAAGAGCATGATTGGTAGAGTGAAAGATGTGCATGCATTTAGGGGTGTGGCTGCTGGGATGTCTGATCATATTTTTGCTTGAAGCAAAAGTGGTAGTAGCAAAAGAGTGGGGAAATAGAGTGGGGGGATGTAGAAGGGAAATGGTGAAGGAGAAGAGTTGAAAAAGCCAGAGAAGAGAAAGGGATATCAGGACAGGTTGAAAGTGGCATATGACAGGGTGAAAGAAAGAGAAGTTGGGGAGTTAGAGGAGGAATGGGGGTTGATGAAAGAATGTTTTGTGGGAAATGCAAGTGATGTGTGTGGAAAGAGGTTTGTTGGAGGTGGCATGAGGAGGCAGCGAGTGGTGGAATGAAGGGGTGGAAATGAAGGTGGAAGAGAAAAAGAGGGCTTTTGAGGAATGGCTGCAGTGTAAAAGTAGGGAGAAGTATGAAAGATATAGGGAGAAAAATGTGGAAACCAAGCGGAAGGTAGAGGAAAAGAAGAGGTTGGCAAATGTTAGGTGGGGACAGGATTTTAGTAGGTCATATGAGGAGAATAAAAAGAAGTTTTGGAAAGAAGTGAAGAGAGTAAGGAAGGGTGGATCGAGGATGGAAGAGACAGTTAAAGATGTGAATGGACGGGTGTCAAGAGGGAATGATGCAATGAAAAGATGGGCAGAATATTTTAAGTGCCTACTGAATGTTGAGGAGATAGAGAGGCAGCTATAGTGGCAGTGGGTGATGTTCAAGTGCCAGTAATGAGAGATGGAAATGAGAGAGAGATTGCAAGAGAGGAGGTGAAAAGGGCATTGTATGAAGCGAAAGCAGGTAAAACACCTGGAATTGATGGTGTGAGAGCGGAGATGTTGAAAGAAGGGGGTGTGACTGCATTGGAATGGTTAGTGAGTGTTTAATATATGCCTTATATTGTCAATGGTGCCAGTGGAATGGGTGATTGCTTGTATAGTGCCCCTATACAAAGGTAAGGGAGATATGTATAAATGCAGTAATTTTTGGGGTATAAGTTTGTTGAGTGTGGTAGGAAAAGTGTATGGTAGGATACTGGTTAATAGGATTAGGGATAAGACAGAAAATGTGATCGCGGAAGTGCAGAGTGGTTTTAGGAGAGGTGGAGGTTGTATAGGTCAGATTTTTATAGTTAGGCAGTTTTGTGAGAAATATTTAGCAAATGGTAAGGATGTGTATTTTGCATTTTTGGATCTGGAAAAAGCGTATGATAGAGTTGGTAGAGAAGCAATGTGGAATGTTTTGAGATTATATTGAATTAATTTTGAATTGTTGCATGCAGTGAAGAGTTTGTATGAGGACAGTAGAGCTTGTGTTAGGGTAGGGAATGAAGTGAGTGAGTGGTTTCCAGTGAGTGTGGGACTGAGACAGGGATGTGTGATGTCACCATGGCTGTTCAATTTGTATATTGATGGAGTCGTAAGAGAGGTGAATGAGCAAGTGTGTGGTCGAGGTTTGAGAATGGTAGATGGGGATGATAACGAGTGGGAGCTGAATCAGTTGCTGTTTGCAGATGATACTGTGGTGGTGGCAGATTCAGAGGAGAAGCTGTGTCAGTAAGTGTCAGAATTTGGAATGGTGTGTGAGAGAAGGAAGTTGCGAGTGAATGTGGGAAAGAGTAAGATTATGAGGAGTACAAGGAATGAGGATGGTGCTGGATTGAATGTTATGTTGAATGGAGAGACACTTGAGGAAGTTGATCAGTTTAAGTATTTAGGCTCGGTTATAGCTGCAAATGGTGGAGTGGAAGCACATGTGTGTCACAGAGTGAATGAAGGATGTAAAGTGTTGGGTGCATTGGAAAGAGTGATAAAGAATAGAGGGTTGGAAATGAATGTTAGGAAAGTTTTGTATGAGAAAGTGGTTGTGCCAACTGTGATGTATGGATCAGAGTTATGGGGTATGAAAGTAAGTGAGAGACGGAAACTAAATGTGTTTGAGATGAAATGCCTGAGGAGTATGATTGGTGTATCTCGGTTGGATAGATTAGGAATGAAGTGGTGAGAGCAAGAATGGGTGTGAGGAGAGAAATTGCAGGCAGAGTAGATATGAATGTTCTGAGATGGTTTGGCCATGTGGAAAGGATGGATGATGAAAGACTGCTGAAAAAGGTGATGAATGCTAGAGTTGATGGGAGAAATGCTAAAGGGTGGCCTAGGTTTGGGTGGATGGATGGAGTAAGGAGAGCCCTGAATGATAGGAGGATGGAGGTAAGGGAAGCAAGTGAGCGTGCTAGGAATAGGAATGAGTGGTGAGCGATTGTGACGCAGCTCTGATGGGTATCTGCTGTTACCACGGGGCTGCATCTTACAGAGGTAGCCCTGTGGTAGGGGCAGTAGGGAAATTGGCAGTTGTGAAGCGACACAGGTTGTGGAAGAACCGGGAGGATGGGCTGTGGCACTCCAGCAGTGCAATCTGAATGGTCGCTAGCTCCCTCGTCATTGCCCATAGAGCAAAGTAATCCCCTTATTGTTTTCTTTTTTTGATGTCGGCTACTCCCCAACTAAAGGGGGAAACAGCCAAGGTAGATAGATAGATAGATGATGGGGAACAATACTGTGTGCTCCCCTATGTTTTCAAAAATCGATTAACTGGGGCAGAGTAAGTGGACTGATTCCCCAGTTCATACTTTTCTCTTGTAAAGAGACAAGGCAACTAGGAGGTTCTGGTCAGAAAGCTCCAGACGAAACCTTAACAGTTGAGTCTGCGAATGTGAGTGGTTGTGGAAGAAACACAAGTAAAAAGAAGGAGGTTGACATCTTGTGAAATGATGTGATGGAGTATGCTTTGACTCTGCTTCTCTTTTTCAGAGGGGATTGAGCCCTTCATAAATAGTTGTTGTAGTAGTGTTTGTAATAGTAGTAGACCTAACACAAGCTTGTATTGACCAAAGTTTGACCTCAAACAATTCTTCCCAATAAGTTCTTGCACACGCCTTGCTATCCTTAGTAGAGTTTTTATATCCCTCAGATAATAATAATAATAATGATAATAATAATAATAATAATAATAATAATAATAATAATATTAATATTAATAATAATTATTCTTACAGGAGAACTTGTATATGCATCAGTTTAGCACAGAAAGTGAAGTTTCAGTAGAACTCCAAAATAGAGACCCTGAAGTGCAAATTTATTAATGCAGAAAACTTACGAAGATACAACAGTGGAGGTAAATGCTGCAAGTAAGTATTGTGGAGGTAGTATTTTCATTGATTATAGCATTGACACTAGGTAATAAATGGATTGTGCAACTAAGCCTCTGTATCACTAATTTTAAAGCCTTTTTCCTTTAGTTTACTATGAAGAATGGTGCATATCTTGCTTTTCATAATTTCTGTTGAATAGACTCAGTTCTAGCACTGTTTGCTATCCATTCAAATTATTGAGCTTAGCATACTCTTAGTTTATTTAACATTGCACAAACCAGTCATTGCCTTTGAGAGTTGTGAATTACAAACAGAGTAGTTTTTTCCACTATTAGTCCTTATTTGGGGTGGACACAGATGGACTGAAGCTAGGGAATTAAGTCTGGACACCCTTCCTTTCACCCTGCCGTTGACTCCATCACCTCCTGACTATACCATATTACTACTACGCTGTGGTGGTCCTTGGGCATAGCGCGTCTCAGATATGCATAGGATGTTTTTCTCTATATGGTAATTGTAATAAATTATAAAAATTACAAACCCACTTCCTTCTCCTAGGCCTTCACATAGACCAATTACATTAATACCTTTTTAGTATTTTTCATTCCCTTGTAAAAATATGACTTTTCACAGTCCTACGACACACGTCTCTACTTACCCTTACCACATTTCTCTGCTTCTCATTCCTTTTCTCATTGCCTTTTTTATACACCTGCTTCAATTGCTGTTGCTATAATTATCATCTCAGATATTGATCATTCCTTTTTTCAGTTACCAACTCTTTATAGTCTTTTCATCTATAATCGACAGTTGCATAGGTGTCCCCCATCTTACGTAGTTAGTTGGTTCCATCACTAATCATGTAATTCAGAAATTGCCTATAGTCAAAACCTTTATATAAATGAGTCTATATTTAGCATATACTTTATTTCTAACCTCCCTTATACCTTGAGTTATGCCTAGAAAACTGTACTTACTTAATCTTTGCCAAATACAATTTAAATTTATGTAAAATTAGTATTGTAGTTGTTAATATGTTTTTTTGGGGGGGAAAATTTTATGGAGTTTTCTTTTCATATTTTCCAACTGTATATATTCAAACCACATTATATAAAACCGTGTAAGCTGTGAGGTACAGCATTCACATTATTTTCCTTGCCATTTATATATGCTGGATACTATGAAGTGACCGAGTCGTAGCAAGCTCCATTTCGCCAGAAAACTCACTCACTCCATCCGTCACATCTTAGATATGAAGGGGTACCACAGTCCTTTCCCCCCTTTACACTGCTCATTTGCCATGGAGCCCATCAGTCATAGCTGGTTTACCCCCCACTGCCTCATATTATGGCGACTTCCCACACCCAATCATCCCAGTTTTCAGCAGTGAGTAAATGGGGGAAATCCCTTTGGACTGCATATCAATTTTAATCTCACTCTACTGATCCATATTTTTTAATTCACTCTTCCCCGCTCTGGTGACATACCACATGCAGCCAGTGCGCTTTCTTTCCCATCCATACATTCATTTTGTTCCTCTTAGCCTTAATTTGCTTAATTCTGCTCTCCAGACTTACATAAACTTTTGCCAATCATTCATTCTCTTTATATAGCCAAATTTCCACAGTGCTCTAGTCTAACCTGACATCTTTTTCCCAGAGCCTGTACTCTTTCTCACTACTATCTATTCTTGACATACGTATCCTATATCTCAAAACACCTGATCTCTATTACATATAATCTATTCTGTTCAAACAACTTTTACAATCTGAAAATCTGCTCCATTCAGTTCTTCATGCACAGTGACTCCTTCAAACAACCTACTCTTAATCTCGTTTCTTTATTACCTATTTTGCATTGCACTTTTTCATCCCACCTAGGCATTACATACTTGCTTCAGTCTATAGCTCTCCTCCACAATCACTTCTCCATTCACAGCTACTTGTCCCCTATTCACTGCAACATGTAACCTCAAGTACTGTAAAACTCACCATTCTCTTATGCATTTCATCACTGACTCACATTCAACCTGCCACCATCATCATTATTCTTACATCTTATAACTACTTTTACACACATTTGCTTTTAACTTGCATCTCTCACACACCCTTACAAACTCAGTCGCTAATACATTCAATTACTCCTTAGAATCTGCTACTAATATTATGGCATATACAGTATAAATAGCCTTCCATTTCCACCCACTACTCAAAACTTCTGCCTAGTACTCGTACATTTACTCTCTTTACTACTTATCCATACACATATTGGACAACCTTGACATTACACAACTCTACATTCACTTCAAACTATCATTTCCTCCATTTCTAACTCTTATGCACGCAACTAGTGTAAAATTTTTTCACTTCAAATGCTCTACAACACTATTCCATCAACCCAGGCATATGCTTTTTCAAAGTGAGAATGCCGGTAAAAGCATCCATATCTTTCATGTATACTTTAAACTCACACTTCTTACCACTATCATTTGATCAGTTCATCCTCTCCCTATCCTAAAGCGCATTGCGCTTCCACAATCTATATCAGTTCCTCTCAATATTCTCTTGGTCAATCTTTATATTGCATTACTCAGCATGTGCTTTGCCCTCTTTATTTCTATACCTCTCAGACATCTCTTCATATCCTCTTTGCAACCACACCTCATATGCTAGACTCCATTCTGATAAAGCCATACTCATCTTTTCCTTCCACTATTCGCAATCTTTATTCTTCTTTAACTCATTCATCTCATCCCTCGCATTACTTCTGCAGACATCAAAACATCCTCCTTAAACCTCCATTGTTCGTCCAATCCCCCCCCTTATCCTTTTACGACAATCCACAGGCTTCAATGGTACCCATTCTTAATCTTCTTTTATCCAAATAATGGTGAGCTATTCCACCACTTTCTCTTTTCAGCAAAATGCAGATACGATACTCTTCCTCACATCCTCTTGACCTTCATTACATAATCCAATCGTGCTCTGGCAACTATCTCCATCCACTTGACCCCATGCTTATGAATATATTTCTCTTTATAAACTTGCAATCACCAGCTCCATCTTTGTAAAAATCTCTTTAATTTTATCCATTTCCATTCACACCATACTTCCTATTACACCATTCACTGGGTCATCCTCTACACTAGCTTCCCAACACCCAACAATGTGACATTCACATTCATCCTTCACCCAACCAGACATGATCAAATCACTTCTGAACCTTTCTCATTTTTCCTCACTTCTCTCACAGTACCTGGTACATATAGCATTCCCAAATACTCAAACCTTGCATCGCAATTGTATTTTTACTTTTCCCTCTCAACTTTGTCTCACTCAATTCAAACATCCATCTTTCTCCTTACAAACAAGCTTTCAAATTCGTCCATTTTGATCTCACGCCTTCCACAACCACACAAATTCAGAAATAATAGGATGTTCTTTGAAAATATTGTACTTACTCAATTGCTTTTACAACTTCTTAAAGTTTTAAAACTTAGTGGATGAGTTTTGTTAAACGCCAGTAAATGAAGATGACCAAGAGTACATGAAAAATGATTTTATTGACCGTATTCAACAACTTATTTACATATTGACATTGTTCCATTATCAAGAATGCATTTACATACATTTAATACATCCACAGGCAGAATTTGGTTTTTCTGATCATCATACATGAAACATGAGAATGCTTGGGTCACTTATATTAAACAAAAATCATCGAGGGTTAAAAATACACACGTTTACGTATACACGCAAGTAATACTTAATATTTCGACGTCATTGTACACGTGTAAGAGGTGGGGGGAGCATGGAAGTGTTCACGAACATGTGCACAAAAAAGTAAAGAAGCTGAAGTAAAAATAAAAATTTCAGATTCACTAATATGCTGCATTCAGTCTGTGTACAGTACAGCAAGCGGCATTCCACACCGCCTGTTATATATTTTATAAACCAGTGCCTTCACACTTTTTTCTTTTTTCTCTTTTTGTACGAATCTGTCTTTACAGCCTGCCCACTAAAATTTGATGTACAAATGTCAGCAAGACTTAATGCATTTATTCACATTTTCTGCAACAAAATGTGCAGCGTGGCTGTGGTATATATATATATATATATATATATATATATATATATATATATATATATATATATATATATATATATATATATATATATATATATATATATATATATATAGAGAGAGAGAGAGAGAGAGAGAGAGAGAGAAATATTTTAATTACGTATGAAATAGTACAGAATATTACATTAAAAAAATAGACGGACAACAACTGTGACTATAAAGAAAAAAAATTTACAGTATATATAAATATATATAAAAACTGACATCATCTGTCACTTTGGCATGTTCCGTCACTCTCGACAAAATAGGAAAATATAACAAACATGCATGTGACTAAATTCTAACTAGATCTTGAATATATTAAAAAGGAAAAAATGGCTTGCAAAATAACAGGGTGGCTGTATATAAATAAAACAACGTATTTGCAATCATTAACAGTTCACTGCGTATAATCATGACTGTTAACAACTTAAGAAAAATAAGATGTGGTCGTTCAAATATCTAAGCTCCGTAGACTTCAAAGGAGTTTAAAAACGGGCTCTGTCTACACTATTGTAATTAAAAATTCCTCTAAAAACAAAGTCGGTTTCTACCATTAGTCGACGGTAGGATTGAAATAGATAATTTTTTTTTCTCTAAAAACATGATAGAGTATCCCATTAAAAATTGCACTTGAACAGAATACCAATACCTGGCCCCTTTGAAGTCCTCTTTTTTGCTTAAAGCCCAAACATGCTTAACTGAATTGAACTGAAGAAAACCAATCTGAAAATGCATAAGTCATTCAAAAACTCAACCACCCCAAGTACCAACTGAGATTTCTAAAAAAAAAAAAACTCCCAGCGGTTTACAACAAAATTGGCTTTACGTACTTGGCTTCTCCATCTTCTATGTTACAATGATTATTTCTGTTAACATTACATTTATTTTCAAGTCGATTTCCTATTTCTCGTTGCTCTGATCTTTAAAAAAAACAAACACCGGGCTACTAATAATAGCTGTACAACACACAGCAAAAATCACGAGATTAACTAAAACAAAAAACAAAAAACACACATTTCCTCTCTCCAACGCATAAATTGCACTTAGTTTACACTTAACGGGATAGCTATGCATTATCATTTACTAAGTCTGTTTCAGAATTCTTGTCATTCCACTCCCTGAATTGTGAACTTTAATAAAGGTTTTGTTGCAAAAGGCACTTCAGCTCTTCTGGTTCATGCCACAAATAAATTTATTTCTGGGGGGAAAAAAAAATCACCCGCATTAAAACGGACAATGTACGTACAAAATGGTTGTTCCTTTTTCAACTTAATATCAATAGAACTTAACTCCTCTCCTGTAATATTTTTCTTTTCAACTAATTTCTAAATCAGACCTGCCTTACATAAGGTTTAAAAAATAAAATAAGGAAGTTCTCTTAACTGGAGAGACTGCATATATCATTACTAATTCATAAAGAAAGTAGTATATTTATATTAAGTAACACGCACAACTATATCCGGCAACACACATCCACATTAAAAACTGCATTTTTCTATTGCCTTGCTTCATAACCTTTCCTCTGCTATAACAGTATTCATCCGTTTTTTCATCTTTATATATCTGTTCCTTTTTCAAATAATATCCTTTTAAAATACCATTTTTTAATATTCACATATTTTCCAATACTGTTAGTAAGGAACATATCGATAGCTCAGTTATGGTATGCCTCACACAATACATTATTTGAAGCTGCATTAGTTTTATCAGGAATCAAGGCACAACTATACACAACATGAATTGGAACCAGAGTTTTCTTCTTATACAATTATCTTATAGTATACTGGCTACTTTTCTTCCCCATCCGAGTTCCCTGAAGGAACTATTCTCTTCTCATTATTGCAACATTTGGAATACTGACCTTACACATCTGAGATTCCTTAATTCATCCACTTACGGCAATTGTCTGCTCCGCACAGACAAGGTATCTTGTGATCTTCCTCTTCGTCAAATTTATAGTCATAGGCCAACTGAAAAATTCAAAAGACACTTTAGTTATACATACATACACATTTATACAAAATCCCTAAATCAATTTGTTGGAGGGGTGGTGTACACGGGCCACATCTCATCTACTGAGGGCCCAACTATCACTCAAGTTGCTTCAACCATTCACAATTTCCCTCCATCCTTTCCCATATATTGCGCACGCTCTTCCTTCCTCTATTAGCACACCTTGTGTCTCCAGTGCTCTCTCCACCCCATCCATCCATCTTAATCTTGGTTTGCCTCTTCTGCTCTCTACACTTCTTTTTTTCTAGTTATGTCACATTCATTCTTTCCATATCCCAAACCATCTCAGCATTCTCAGATGTAACCCTACATTTATTTTTAACCAATCACTCACTGTTCCAGACTCTGTCTCACACTTCTTTCAGGTGATATCCTCTTATTCCACAGAAAGAAACATTCTTGTGTTATACACTTCTCAAGTCCATAACACCCAGAAATGTCTTATTCTATCTCTAGGTACTTTTTACATACTTCTCTTACCACAAGCACTTGATCCATACAGCCTCTTGAACAATATTGTTCTTTCCTGGTCATTCTCTCATTTCTTTTCCTCAGTGTAACAATCATCAGTTGCCCAAACACCTTACAAGCCACATTCACCAAACATGCATTCTTTCATTTAATCGGGACCTTCCCTTCGACGCATAAATTCAACATCCTCACCATATATTAAACTTTTACTTTTCTATCTTTTGACAGGCATTCCACATTATGTTCATCTAAGCCTAGTGCCTTACCAGCTTTCATTATTTTTTATGCTTCTTTTACCTCTTCTCTTGTAAATGCCTTAGCACTTCCTCCAGTATTACCTGCATTTTCCTAGCATCTCAAACAACTGCAGTCACCACCTTTATAGTCCTCCACATTCAGCATCCTTGATATACTCAAACCATCTCATGTTCAGCTCCTTTTCATCCCACTGACAACTGCTCATCTACTTGCTTCACCCTCTCCTCCCTACCATACCCACCTCTTTGTGATCTTTTTGCTTCCTATCAAAATATCTTATTCTTCTTTTCACAATTCTTAAAGACAAACCGCTACCTCACATCTGCTCTTCTCTGCCATTTTTCACTGAATGCTTTGCTTTTCCCTCTTTGAGCAATACCTCATACATATTGTTTTCTCTATGCAATCATACCTCATATCCCTCCTTTTCTACAACTGCATTCGCATTTTTGCCTTTTCTTCAGCTTTCACTCATGCCATACACTACTTTTGCACTTCTAAACATTCTCCTTTAAAGGCATTCATTATTTTTCTGTACTCTTCACACTTTGTCTTTCATTACATTCCTAAGACTTTCCTTGGTATAAACATATTTTCTGCTTCTCAATCAACTCATCACTATCAGCAATTCTCTTCCCTCCTCTCTTATCCTGTTCCTTCACCTTTCATCCATATTTGTTTCCATTTTAATTATCAGACATCCCACTATTTAATGATCTGAGATTCCCCCCTCTTAAGACATGTGTATAACCTTTATATTCGATATTAATATTCTATTAACTACTCAACCACCATCCACTCTTGACACATGTTTACTTATGTGCATACTTTTTATTTAATGGTATTTGTTATCACTAACATCCTCTCAATGAACACTTCACATCATATCTTCACTAACATTCCCTCCAGGAACACCATACTTCAATTACACCAATCAGTGGCTCATTTCCTACTCTAGTTTGCAAATGACCCAACAATGCTACTGTCACATTCACTGCAAACCTCCCCACACACATTTAAGTCATTCCTCCTCACTTTTCTCACTGCCAGAACCATAAGCACTCCAAGACACACAAACCTTACATTCCAATTGCGTATTTACTGACATAATCCTCTATTACCCTTCATTCCATGTAACCATACCCATCACCCTCCTAGACCACTTCACCTTACGCTTTCACTTTTGGTTCACTTGGTGATTACAGGAATGCTTCTTCTCACAAACATGCTACTAATCTCCCATATTCCCTCACCCATTCTACAATCACGCTCACTTAAAGGTCCAATTACTAGGATGCTGGTTGGCTCTATAGGGTGATTTGAAGGCTAGATTAGGATATGAGATTGGTGTACTTGGAAGTATGGAGTGCCTGGAGGGGACGGAAGTGGAGAAATGGATTTGAGGTGTTTGCTGAGAGTGGTAGTAATAGGACATACTATTTAATAAAAAAAAAAATATGCACTTAAGTATACATGTGTTGGATTGGATGGTGGTTGAGTATTTGATATATTATTAAGAGTGAATTTAAAAGGTGACAGAGTATGCTGCAGATGTCTTGAGAAAATAGTGGGGGATGTCTGTCCATTAACTAGTGGGATGTCTGACCATTAAGTGGAGGTAAAAAAAAACTGATAATATATGAAAGGAGAAGGAAAAGGAGGAGAGGAGGGGGAAGAGAAGTGCTGATGAATAAAACGAGAAGCAGAAAAAATTAATTCTAAGAATTTTTGGAATGTAGTGAAGGAGAAGGTGATGGAGAGCATTGAAGAATAATGAAGGTATTTAAGGAGAACATTTCAAAGTGATAACATAATGGGAATTGAGAAGAAAAAACTTGAGTGTACATGGGAAGTCTGAGGCATGTGTGATATGCAGTGAAAGAGTGAAAGAATTGAAGATATTCATGAAAGAGTAAACAAGATGTTTAAAAGAGAATGTTTCGAAGTGCAGAAGTAAAGAGTGGAAGCAGAAGAAAAGGTGGAAATGAAAATACGTATGTAACCGTGGTAGAAACGGAGACATATGAGGTATGATTGCATAGAGGAAATAAGGTATCACTCAAAGAGAGGAGAAGCAAAGCACAATGTGAGAAAAGCAAAGAAAAGAGCAGATGTGAAGTGGGATAGATGTTTATTCAAAAGAAGTTTTCCGAGGATGTGACAAGAGAACAAAGAAGTGGGTCTGGTAGGGAGGAGAGGGTGAAGTAAGCAGACATGCACTTGCTATGGGATTAAAAATATCTGAGAGTGAGATGGGCAAAGTTTATAAATGATGCTGAATATGGAGGACTATAGAGGCGATGACTGTAGCTGTGGGAGACGTTAAAAGTGGGCTAGTGAAAGTGGAGGAATTGATAAGGCAGTTACAAAAGAGGAGACTAAGTAGCACTGAAAATAATGATTGCTGGTAAGACACCACGGTTAGATTATTGTCATATGGAATGCTTCTCAAAAGATGGAGAAACAAAAGTGGATTATATGATGAGGATGTTAAGTGTGTGTTTCAAGGAAGAAACGGCCCTTATTAATTGGAGAGAGCATGTGTAGTCCCACTATATAATAGAAAGAAAGATAAAGTGTGAATGTAGTAGGAAAAATTTCTTTGGTGAATGTGGCTGATAAGGTATATGGGCACGAGATGATTTTTTATTATTATTATATAATCTACCTTGGCTGTTTCCCCCTTTAATTGGGGGGTAGCCAACATCAAAAAAGGAAAACAATAAGGGGATTACTTTGCTATATGGGCAGTGACAAGGGAGCTAGCGACCGTTCAGATGGCACTGCTGGAGTGCCACAGCCCATCCTTCCGGCTCTTCCACAACCTGTGTCACTTCACAACTGCCAACTCCTCTACTGACCCTACAACAGGGCGATCTCTGTAAGATGCAGCCCCGTGGTAACAGCAGATGTCCATCAGAGCTGCGTCACAATCACTCGCCACTCATTCCTATTCCTAGTACTTCTCCCTACTTTTACACTGCAGCCATTCCTCAAAAGCCCTCTTTTTCTCTTCCACCTTCATTTTCACCCCTTCATTCCACCACTCGCTGCCCCTCCTCATGCCACCTCCAACAAACCTCTTTCCACACACATCACTTGCATGTCCCACAAAACATTCTTTCATCAACCCCCATTCCTCCTCTAACTCCCCAACTTCTCTTTCTTTCACCCTGTCATATGCCACTCTCAAACTGTCCTGATATTCCTGTCTCTTCTCTGGCTTTTTCTACTCTTCCACCTTCACTATTTCCCTTCTACATCCCCCCACTCTATTTCCTCACTCTTTTGCTACTACCACTTTTGCTTCAAGCAAAAAATTATCAGACATCCCAGCAGCCACACCCCTAAATGCATGCATATCTTTCACTCTACCAATCATGCTCTTTGCTACCAACACATAATCCATCAATGCTCTTTCTTTCACTCTTCCACTTGCCACTCTCATCCATGTATACTTATTTATTAACTTCTTGAAAAAACTATTACCTATCACCAACTCTTGCTCCACACACATATCTAACAGTCTCTCATCACTCTCATTCCCACCTGGTACCCCAAACTTTCCTATAACACCTTTTACCTCTCCATCGCCCACTCTGGCATTCAAGTCACCCAACACAACTACATAGTTCCTTCTACTCAGACCATCCACACATCTAGTTAACTCATTCCAGAATTCATCCTGCTCTTCCTCACTTCTCTCACCTCCTGGCCCATACGCACTAACAAAAGTCCAACATTCCCTACCTATCCTAGCCCTCACCCACATCAGCCTAGATGACACTTCTTTCCATTCCACTACCTTATTTACCATCCATTCACTCAACAATAATGCCACACCTTCTCTCGCTCTCCCCCTTTCAACCCCAGACACCCTACCTGTCACATCACCAAATGCCACTTCTCCTTTTCCTTTCATCTTCGTCTCACACAATGCCAATACATCCACCCTCCTCCTACCAAACATATATGCAATCTCACATCTTCTGCTCTCTATCATTATACAACCATGCACATTTAGACACCCCAAAACTAGAGTTTGAGAAGAAGTTATTCTACCCTCTACTTCCCTTCTTCTTTGACGTCTTGCAGGAGGTTAATACAAGGGGGGGATTCCTGGTCCCCCGCCCCATCCACTTTTAATTGCCTCTTACGACACGCAGGGAATACGTTGGGGCTATTCTTTGATGCTGTGCCCGCCACCACAGGGCACAGCCGAAAGAGTGATTAAGAAAAAAACAATATGAGTTCAAGAGGCTGCATAGATCAAGTGTTTTTGGTATGACTAGTTTGTGGTATGACTAGAGTGTAAGAAGTAGAGTCAGATAAAGGACATTTTTAAAAGAAGTCTAATAAAGAGTAAATAGAACACAAAAACTGCTAAAAATGAATCTGTATTGCTATCCAGCCTACAAAAATATCCTGTTTGTCCTCATGTAAATATTCCCACTCATATTAGGGTCACCACAGAGTATATCTGTTCACAATCAGGTAAAATTGATAGCATAACACCGTGAGGACAGAGTCCACTTGGCAAACTGCAATATGGGTACCACCAGCTCGTTCGATTAATTAGAAAGAGGTGGATGATTGTCCATGATGCCTGTCCTCATCTCTTCTTACGGGTGATTTGCTGCAAGGAGGACAGACTACTTTTCACTAATACTACACTAAAATCTATATATACTAGTGGCTTTCAACAAAACTTATTTTTCCATACCTCTTCTCCCCTAATAATCTTGCGATTGGAAATTATAAGGATTTTGAGATCTCTCTCCACTTCTATGGTTTCTGTGTAACAGTTAGGGCCACAAGAATGATTAATATATCTTGCGAGACCCCCAGTCACTGTAGCATCCACAACTCTCTGGTCATCCAGACGGAACATGTATATGCCTCTGTTCTGGGCTTCGTAGCGCTTCTCTCGAACCTATAAAAAAGAAAACAAGCTGCAGTTCCAGGACAATATCAGAATTTTTATTTTTATAGTGAGGATATTTCAATCTGTAATAATTAGGTCATACTTGAAGATAGTCTACATATACAAATTCCACCTGCACTAGATACAAAGGAAGAATGTGCATTCTACACCTAAGTCATCAGAGGCGGAAAGCTAAATTTTCACTGGTCATGTTGTGAAAATGGAATGGACAACAATCTATATCATATCTAAGCATTTGCAAATCCAACAGGAATAAAGAGTATATCACTAGGAATGGCAAGCCATTGTTATACCAACAGCAACCTGAACTTTAGTAGGAAAACAGGGATGCACATGCCTGTCTTCAACAAAGAATACCGGGAATTAGATCTACAGACTCGAATAAAGTTTGCAACACATAGCCAGTTTGGTATGACCTGTATCTGTAAAGCCGTTTTGTATCTCCAATTGCAATCATATGGCATTTTTGCTTAATATTCCATTAAAATCAGTTCTAGTAGAGTATGATCCACTGTCGAACTGAGGATCGCACTTGCAATCAAAACCATGAAACAATCTTATTATTATATTGAAAAATTGTATGTTTGACTAAGATTTCTTTTTACAAATGTTGCAAGCATTTTAGAATAACCTACCTGTTTCCTTGTGGTTTGTATAAAGTACTTTATGTTCATTCTCAAAGCAAAATAATTTGGCATTTAGATTCCCTACATGTATAGTTTATTATTCCCGGAACTGGGGAAAACTAATTAAATGTGACAGGGAAGCGAAGGGCTGGCAATCCCATCCTACTTGAAATATTTTATTCTAGTCACATTATAGCTGAAAAGAGGTGTGAGGACGTCTGGGGATGATGCAGCCTTGTTTCCCTCCCATTTTATTTGTGGCCAAAAGAAACAAAAACTAAAGTTCCCATTTTGGAGAGAATACTTACCTCTGCCAACTCTGAACGGATGATTTCACCGATGTATTCTATGATCATGGTGTTCTTCTCAATATCCCGAGCTGCATATAATCCCAGGCCTTGTATCTTAGACCTCAAAATAAAAAAATGGAAAAGGTATGTTTACATTTAAGAAATCTAAATACAATATGAGTAATGCAAAAACTCGACACTAGGAGAAAAAATTTTGATCAAATGGGACACCATTTTGAAATTAATAATTTTCATAAAAAAAAAAAAAAAAATTGCCCAAAATATTAAGTTTTGCACATATGTAAAACAACAAAAACTAGTGTCTTAAGTCAGCAATGCTTATGCTTCAATATACCTCCTTTCTTCAAATACAATGGCATACTGCAATCATAGTTCGAGGCTAGTATGAACTTTATCCAACAGTAAATTGTGATTAATGATAAATGTGAAATGACATATGGACTCTCAAACTAAACAACTGATTGGAGAGCAACTAATGTAGCAGTGTTTAGAGGGGATCAAGTTTCAACAAAGCCTGCTTGGTACTGTTTCCACTTGAACATCTGAGACAATGGAAAAAATATGTTTACACATAGCAAAATCAAACTTACCTTGCCAAGTAAACAGAACTTCGCCACTCATTCTTCATCTTCTTATACTGCGAAGATCTGGAGTGGATATGTAGCTTGCTGTAGGAGACAAATGGGTCCATTGTCATCGTCAGACTTGCTATAGTGGCAGCAGTACGGCAGTTACCGCTATTCCGTACGGAGCCGGCATTGGTTCGCATGCCGTGATATCTTTTGAGGTGGAGTTTATTGAATGGTTCTGATCTGGCACAGCCTGTGGGATTCACAGCCAATGGAAGCTCAAAGAGTGGGTTACGACCATATTTGAAATTGTAGTCTGCCAGAGTATCAATGCCCGGGAGTGATTCGAGGATTCTAACAATAGCAGGTTCATTCAAGCCAAAGAGATCTTCCCCACTGATGTACTGCGGAAACAATCTAACCACGTCTGCTTTTTGGCGCATCTCTGCAATTGGCTCCAGTACTTTATTCCAAACACCTTTGGGAGAACAACTAATGAAAATATGATCCTCAAAGCCTTCTTCCTTGACTACTATTTTAAATTCGGGCTGGCCTTCTTTTTCATGTATGGAACATTCGTAGGCACATCTCTTGTGAAGTCTTCTCATGCTCCAATAAAATCGAATCTGAAGGTGAGAAAACTTTGAAAGTGGATTAACTGTTACACTTATTCAAACAATGTGCATTGTTCAGCACTGCCACATGATGTCTGACCAAGTTCAGCTATAGAGAGAAGAATATTAATTTTATACACTACAGATGGCAAATCGTTTTGGATGGAAAACCAAAATGAATATAGAGAGCCATCAATATCAAGGGTACAGTTTTCATTTACAGCATTTTCTAGGATGGATAAAGACTTCAAAGAGAAAGAACAGCATTGGCAAATATACAATTGATGATGAAATTAAAGTTGAATAAATTTCTGGATAATTTACAAAAACACATTCTTAATATATGTATCCTAATACAGTATAAAGCTCAATTAGTGCTAAGCAAGACTAAAACTTACAATCTTTCAAAGTACACTAATATTAGTACCCTAATTAGCAAAGATACCCTTAATTCTTTATTAATGATGTTTATGAAACAGAATTCCCTACTTTATTTCATCGTATCTCTGTAAGTCAACCAAACATTCAGTTGTATTATCAAATATTCATTAACTGTGTATACACACACAAAACTCAAGGCTTTCAATAGTAACTGACTAACCACATGAACAATGACATATACACCAAAATAATACTATAAATGTTAATTTATAAACAGTTAAACAATTCTTCAAAAACAAGAGTTAAACAGAGCTACTCAGTAATCATTTACATTATATTAATTGGGGAAAAAACATGCACAAGAGAGAATATGCCTTACCACTTGATATCCAACGGGATATATGCAGTACGGTGTGTGAAATGCTTGAAGCTGATTTGGCAGTAGTTGTCCAATGGCTAGAAGTATTAGAGACCCAATCCTCAAGATGTAGCTGGAATCCGCGTTGTGCATCACAGAGGCCACTTGTCGATTATCCTCCCGATCAATAAACACTCGTCTGAACACGGCTAAAGTTGAAAGTTCGTTATCTTTTTCGCCTTTGTTGATGTGCTCCTGGCAAAACACTGTTTTATTTTTATAAAAGGTACATCCCTCTTTGACAGCACAATTCAGATGGTAAACTTTGCTACACCTAACTTTGAAGCATTTGACCGAGGCGCCAGGTTGTTCGCAATGCTCACAATAATGTGCAAGGACTTTTTTCATGGAAGGTTCGACGTTCATAAGCGCACCGTTCATCGTTTCGTATACTTCCTCCAACCAAAGAGCGCAGTTAAGATGGACCCACTTATCAACATCATAATTAAGCAGCCTAGAAGGACCATCAGCCACATAATCACCATACAACTTGCACAGCGTACACTGACGAGAATCATCCGTAAGTCTAGGTTTTCTGTAAGTAATACCCATTCGAAACAGAAGATCGGTCATTTCTTTTGGTGTTGGCTTCTCGTAATCTTCTGGAAGTTGCAATGCATTGACAGTCCAGTATTTGTATTTGTGACCACGGAACCTTTTGCCATCAGCTTGTATGGGGAATTGTTCTTGTTCTTCTTCAAGTTTGTGTTTACTAGCTCGATTGTGAAGAGAGTCCTCTAGCTTAGGGACCTTCAAAACTTCATCCAATCCTTCCTCCTTCCCCCACTCAGACAACGACTGATCTGGCAACTTGGATATAGAGTCTTTGCTAATATCTCCTAACAAATCTCTGGCTTTACACCTCGCACTGGCTTCTGGCTTGACTTTGTCTTCAATAAACATACGATGTGATAGGGCAAACTGCATATAGCACTGTTGAGAGCAAAACGTGAATTCTTCAATACTGGCATAATCATCCCTATTCACAAAAGGTAAATCCGAGAGCTTCTTAGAGAGAATATCATTTTCAATTATTACATCACAGTGCCGGCAGAAGCGAGCTCTTCCATTCAATATACTCTGAATATCCACAACCTGTTCCTTTCCATCTTTTTGGTGCTTATGACGATACATTCGAGGCAGATTTGGGGCTTCAAACTGATCTGTCAACTGATATGAGGTTGGAGGTGGAATATTCAAAAGGTTAGCCAGAGATCTTAACACACCTGACACATCATCACCTGCTTGTGAGGACAGTGTCAGAGTAACTGTCACATTGCCCTTATCCTTAAGTGGCAGAGCAGGAGACTGTCCTATGCGGCTCTTCATCGTAATACTGGAGAGACTACCTATGTTCTCTTTGTCTAACTCTGGAGGATTTTTGCCATCCTTTTCCAGTGGAGGGAAAAATGGCAACTGACCCGGTTTTATAGGAACAGGAACAAGAAGAGGGATTGCAGGGGAAAGTGAGAGATCCCTTTGTTCTTCTGAAGGATCTTCATCCATATCAACAAGTCGGAGACCCTTAAAGGGAATGGGAGATTCAGGTAAAACACACTCCGGAGAAGAAGAGCTTAAAATTGTATCAGGGGAGTCGGCGTCTCTTGTTGGTGTAGGAGCAGGTGTTGGACGATTAGAGCCCCCAACACTGACCTCGGGTTCTTGATACTCATCCAAAGGTAGACCTATTTTAGGTGGTGTGAATTCGTGTATATAAAGTCCTCTTTGTGTTGGTCCAGTTTTGGCAGGAGTGACTATTGGCAATTTATCACCAAATGGTTGTGTATTATAATAATCAACTATGTTCTTGATGGAGGCTTGCCCCTCACAGCCTTCTAAGATACCCTGACGATGATTGTAGTCTCGTCTGCCAAGTTTGCCCAAGTCCCCACTTCCATATATAGGACATAAATTAAAATTTCTCGGCACTTCTGGTTCCATTATTGTTAGGGGAGGCATAGCTCTTAGTTGCTGCATGACACTGTCAATGTACGAGTCATAATCTTCCTCCACACGGGATCCTTGCCTCGCTCGTTTTGCTGGTTGAACTTTAGTGTCTTTACTCTGACTCTTTCTTCTTGCCTGCTGGGCTCGTTTCTTTGCCTTTTTAAGCTCTTCTGGATCCAAAGAATCAGACACTTCATTTGGAGTTGTCATCTCAGGGGTGTGCTCTCCAGTGCTTGCTCCTGTCCCAGCAGTATCAGGTATCATTACTCTCATCTCTGTCTTGAGCGCTGGATTGCTGTTAATGCGGTCAGCCATACTAGCAGGTGTTGGTGCAGAACTCATCACAGCTGCAGGAGATGCCACGGGTCTGGAACTCTGTATATGTATTCCTTGTGGATGAGCATTTACCAACTGGTGTGGTTGCCCTGGATGACCAGGTCTAGAAGCTGGATGAATGACTACATGAGAGGCTGTGTGATGAGCATTCGGATGACCTGCATGAGTTGCTACCACAGTCTGATGAGCAGGTTGACCTTGGACAGGATGATGTCCTGGAGGATTAATGCCCGGATGAGCAGGATGATGGGTTGTGACCTGCCTAACACCTATAAGCTGACTAGACTGGTAAGACCCTGTACTATGAGGGCTTCCTGGTTCATGGTGAGTTGTATAAGGTACACCTGTTCGAGCTACAGTGTGGGTAATATTTACATGACCGCCAGAATGTGAAATGAGTTGTGGTTGTTGGTTTAGTATGACAGTATGACCTCCAGGAATAGGCTGATGAGGATGAGGACCTGAAGAAACTACAACTGATCTATGCATTATCTGCCCTGGTCCCAACTGCTGCGGCACAGCCCCAGGAGGGCCAACAACACTGTGTTGCTGCTGCTGGGTTTCAGCAGCCACATGATGTACGACACCAGATGCAGATGTTGTATTTGCAACTACAGGGTGAGATGCTGGAACAGTGGCAGCTACAGCAGAGCGAGGAACAACTATTGGAGTGGGATTAGGTAACTGAGATGCTACTTGAGATAGATGGGAGGAAGGAATGGGTAAAGTCACCTGGGGGGATCTGAACAAAACCAACTGTCCCTGTGGTTGTTGCATAGGACTGGCACATCCAGTGTTTTCTAGTAGTTGCTTTAACAAAGCATTGGAAGACTCCTTACTCATACCTTCTCCTAAATTTTCTGACTTCACTGAACCACTTACTGTTGATGGAGGAATGTTGGGATTATGCAATACTGGACTCTGATGTGTGGTTATATGTGGCTGAGAACTACTGGGAGACAAGCGAGAAACACCAGAAGGATGAGGTCCTGCCACACTAGCATTATGCAGAGGAGGGCCACTCGATCCTGGCCGCTCATCATCTGGCTCTCTCTTTATCATGCCTGGAGGCGTAGGAAGAGAATTATGAGGGCTAGGTGTTGAAGAACCCAACATAGGGGACTGACCTTTGACCTGTGGAGAATGTGGAGATGGATGATTTGAGAGGGGAGAAGGTGCTGGAGATACACGTGGGATGGGACTTGCTGAATGACTTGCTGGAGATTTAGCAGCAGGAGGAGGCATCATGGCAGGGCGATTCACTGGTGGTGAAGAAGCTCTTACTGGTGCTCCATGAATCATCATCATCCTGACACCTCCCTGAACAGCAACCTGACCACTTATGCCTGGCCGTACCATGACGCTTCCTCCTCTAACAAGCGTCTGTTGAACCATCATTGGCTGTGCTACCATTCGAACAGTCTGTGGAATCCCACTCTGGACTACACCTTGAGGTAAGGGTCCACTTGTCGTCTGCACAACATGTCCAACAGGGTGAATTTCTCCTGACTGTATTTCAATTTGCTGCGTAACCGGTTGTTGTATTACGTGATGCTGACTTACAACATGATGTATACCTGGTTCCTGAGCAACAACATGCTGTGAAATTGGGGCTCTTACAACTTGGGTTCTGAAATGTCTTGCTCCAGGTTGAATGTGGCCAATTGATGGAAGAGTACGCACTGGTTGAGCACCCGTCAATACCGGTGCTCCTGAGACATGAACACCCTGAGGAACACCTATTTGTTGAACAGGTACACTCACCAATGGACGACCTAAAGCTGGAGTTGTGTGCGTAGTTGCTGTTGATACTACTACTGATGGTAAACTGATATTTGAATGATTGGTTAATCCACTTACTTGATCATTAATACTGACCATTGTGGTCAATGTCGAAACATCATCTGCTGGCTGACAGAATGGCAAAACATTCAGGGAGTCAGCATGGGTTGTTACCAAAGAAGCAGAAGTGACCGACATCACAGAAGGAGGAACCAAAGTACCACTCATACTGTTGCTCGTGGTACCAGCAGAGAAACTCATTGAATTACTAATTGAACTAAGCGCAATCCCTGATGCTGATGAAGGGTAATTTACTGTGGACACTACTGAAGGTAGTCTGATGCCTGGGGCTACAGTCATTGCATGAGTAGGATACATGTTCCCTTGTGATATAGCTCCACCACCTGGAATTCCAATGACAGCCTGGTGACGACTTGATGGGGGTATTTCCGATTTTAGAGGTTCTGGAACAACAACTCTATTTGCACTTGCTGAGAACTGAGGTGCCATAGATGTTGATGTAGAACCGGCAGAAGCATATGCAGCCTGACTCACTCTTGGTCCACCTAACATGGGCATTCTTACAACGGGTCCTTTCACACTTTCACTCAGCACATGAGCTAATCCTTCCTGACCCTCATCATTCTCCATTTCCTCTTTAACAAAGTTTGCATCAGCATCTGCTCTAACAGCAGATGAAGCTGATGTTGCCACAGTGGTGGATGCTGTTGGCACAACTGTTGTCACTGTATTATTGGGGGCAAGCTGCACTGGATTGTTTTCAATTTCTCCTAGAGGTTTACCACCTTTCAATCCAAGTTTGAAGTGTCCCCATCGACTTCGTATTAAAGATCCCCCACGCAGACCAAGCTTGAAGAATCCAAATCTTCTCATGTAAGGAGGTAGAGGTACGGGATTATTAGGGTTATTAGCATTGCCTCCACCACCACTAGGAGGTCTCAAACCAACACTACCTACTGCAGCTGACGATGGAATTGAAGAAGCCGGTGATGGTACTGCATCACTTGTTGGAGTTGGTACAGAGGGATGAGGACTATTCACTTGGCTCCCACTACTGCTGGCTCCTCCAATATCACTATGAGGAGTGTGAGGAGCACCTCCGGCATCCAAGCTACTGCGTGGCGTTAGAGGAGTACCTGGATTTTCCACACTATGTGGACGCATCTGAGGACTAGCTAGAGGTACTGGACTTCTTAAACCACTATGAACAGGACTTGGTTTCATAGGCATGCTAGCAGAAATGGGACTTGGGACTGGACCTCCTGAGCTTGGACTAGCCAAAGGAACAGGACTCTTCAAGCCACTGTGAACAGGACTTGGTTTCATTGCCATTCCACCACTAATTGGACTAGGCACCGGACCTCCTGGGCTTGGAATTGGGCCTACAGAACCAGGGCTTGGGACAGGTCCCGAGCCTGATGGCCTTCTCAGGGGCATAACACCCTGTGGATACTGATGCCTCATCATCATAGGAGGTCCCTGTCCTTGGGACATCATGACACCAGCCTGTGGGTATGAAGGTCTGACACCCATCATGTGTGGGGATATCTGTCCGGGTTGAACAGTTTGATTCCCAGGGCTGTGTACTGGCATACGAACTCTCATTTGAGGCCCCATCATGTGATGAGGCATACCCTGGGGGGCTCCTGGATAACATGCACGAGGTCCTTGATCTGGATATCCACCTCCTGGCGATGGCATGCGAGCTTGAGGACTAAATGGCGACTCTCCTGGTGATTGATGAGGGCCTGGAACAACCAAGCCATGTGGAGAATGTTGCGGCACAATTGCTGCATTAGGAGATGCAACTGGCGTATGTGGAGAAGGTACCATAGGGCTGAGCCCAATTCCAGGTTGTGATGAAGGTGAGGGTGACATAAGTGGACTCTGTGGGGTGGAATGCATAGGGGAAGACCCAGTATGACCCAGGGGAGAAGTGCCACTTATCATAGCACCTTGAGTTCCACTAGGAACCCCTGGATGACCACCCATAATGTGGGTTTGTCTTTGCCTCCTTTTATTGTTGTACTCCTGCATTATCATGGCATGCTGGCGAGAAGACTTACGACACTGTTCGAGATGACGCTGAATTGCCGCAGCGTCTCGCTGAACGCGGGAAAGCTCGGCTGCATCGTTTTCGCTTAATTCCTGGCCATTTTTCTTCAGAGTTCTCTGACGGCTGTTCAGACTTTTTCTTTGCTTCCTGAGCTTCGTTATTTCAGCTTCGTAATAGTGCTGCTGACTCGCGATGCAACTATGTTGCTGCTGAAGCCACTGCTCATACTGAATCTGCTGCTGTCTCTCAGCATCTGTTACTGGGTTATCTGGAGGTTGTGGGGGTGGCGGTATACTCTTGATCGTTACTGAAGAAGGAGACGACGACACTGTTCCCCTTGATGTTACAGCCTGTAGGAGAGCTGAAAGAGGGAATAATTACATGGTCATATTAACAAAATTTATGAATAAGAAACAATAATAAAACTTCTTGACTATGAGGAAAGAAAGGTTCATGAAGTGTCTAATTATTTTGAAATTGAACACATCATTTTCACACATTCACAATATATATAAAAAGTGGACAAATTATTTCTGCAAAGCAAGAAAGAGTACAAGTATTTAAATAGCAAAACAGAATGATATACAGTACACTAACCATAACAGCAAGACAAACTAATTACTAGCTTCTTTTATACCTTCTTAAATATATGATAAATCTCACTGTATAACACTACTGATCTGCAACCAGATTTACTTGTTTTGAATAAACAACATTTACATTGTTTGAAATGATTTTTTTATTTCAATACTGGGACGAGGTTGTTAAGGTACCAAGAGTATCAGAATTCATCACACAAACAAAAGGCAGCATAAAGGTTGCTCAATCACTTACCTGGATGCATACCCGGGTCCCCTTGAGGGCGCACAGGACGGGTCATTGGCTGAGAAGGTCCCGGGACCTGATAGACTGCTTGAGAGGAAACAGGAGCTGGTCCCACTAAACGCTGATAGGGGGACCTAATACCAGGAGAGCCAACTGCAGGACCTTTTGTAAAATTAATCAAGAATGAATCCAATAATGCTCAGATATAAAAAAAAGAAAAATGTAAAGCCAACTACTGTACAAGAAACTGATTTTAATACTTATATATATATATATATATATATATATATATATATATATATATATATATATATATATATATATATATATATATATATATATATATATATATATATATATATATATATATGCAAAATAAACTTATATCACAGCACAATACGAAGCAAACAAAAAGAAGTGAAGATGTACTATGTATTACGATTGGACTCCAGTCCTCTTCAGGTACAAATGAATCAATATATACAAAGCTCTGGATAGAAGTGGGGAGAGATGCTAGCTACGATTGCCAGGAGGATCCACGATGGGATTATCTTCAAACCTCAGGTCAGGTGGACGGTCATGTGGCATAATCTTCTGACGTGGATGAAGCATTATTAATAGACCTCATTGAGAAGATTATGCCAAATGACTGTCCACCTGACCTGAGGTTTGAAGATAATCCCATTGTGGATCCTCCTGGCAATCGTAGCTAGCATCTCTCCCCACCTTTATCCAGAGCTTTGTATATATTGATTCATTGTACCTGAAGTGGACTGGAGTCCAGTCATAATATATAGTACATCTTCGCTTCATTTTGTGTTTTATTTATGGGCCTTTTTTGGCTTCATATATATATATATATATATATATATATATATATATATATATATATATATATATATATATATATATATATATATATAGTAATTCCTCGCTATTTTGCGTTTCACCTATCGAGGATTCACTATCGTGGATTTTTTTTGGCCAAAAAAATAATAATAATAATAATAAAAAAAAATTTGTGACACCAGGATGGGCCAAAATATTATAAAATAAAACAGCCTTTATCAGGCTGTAAAGAGAAACAGAGATGGAGAGTGTAATGACCTGTCAGATATGAAGGGATTATAAAAGATGTGTAATGAATATCCAGCTCTCTGCTGGGTTTTAATATACCTCTGCATTACTTAAATGATGTCTATTCCAATAATTTTCCTTTGATGATGATTGTGGAGATTATTATCATCATTACTATTATTATTATTATTAAGGGCTCATCATTGTTTGTACATCTGTTGGTTTATTTACTTTAATAACTGTGTACAGTGCCCCTCCCTAGTTGGCTGGGACAAAGAGTGTGTGGGGGGTTGGGTAGAATAGAATGTTGGAGAGAGAGAGAGAGAGAGAGAGAGAGAGAGAGAGAGAGAGAGAGAGAGAGAGAGAGAGAGAGAGAGAAGAGAGAGAGAGAGAGAGAGAGAGAGAGAGAGAGAGAGAGAGAGAGAGAGAGATCTGTAATTAACTCTTGTTCATTCAACCAAAACTACATTATTTATTGTAAAAATAATGGTTTAACTACAAATTCGTAATAATAATGATATTAATAATAATAATAATAATCTCCACAATCATCATCAAAGGAAAATTCTTGTTAAAAATAATAATAATAATAATCTCTACAATCATCATCAAAGGAAAATTATTGTTAATAATAATAATAATAATAAAAAAAAAAAAAAAATTTTAAGGTGTTCCTACTTCGCGGAAATTCACCTATCGCGGCCAGTCCCGGAACCGAACCCCCGCGATAAACGAGGGATTACTGTATATATATATATATATATATATATATATATATATATATATATATATATATATATATATATATATATATATATATATATATATATATATATATATAAAACCTAGAAATTCACGAATAACACTGAATATAAGCCAACATATGAAATATTCCAAAGATAAATAAAGGTAACCTAGCCAAAAATAATATAAACAGCATAGTAACAAAAATGTTACCCTATCTACAGGTTTTAGTTTATGAGCATACTAGTTATTAGTGGCCAATCTGTTGAGTGGAAGGGGTTAAGATATGCCACAGTTAACTAGTTATTTTCCAAAAATGACTGATGTTAGTATACATAACTGGGTGTCACAGAAAACATACTTGCAGAACAGTCACCTTCCATTATATCTGCAGGAAGGGAAAAACTATGATTTGACAAATGGGCACAGTGGATACCGTGTCTGGCTCACACCCTCAAGGTCAAAGTATAACAACCAAAGGTAGCTCATGCAGTCTTTGTTGTTAAAACCTCTTGAAGATAAGAAGTGGGTATGGGTATCCCATGTGTAGTAGATAGTCTGTAACCTTTGTCTGTCAACTTAGTGATGGAATAATTTCTTCACAAATTCAAACATCAAGAAGGACTTCATACAGCATTAACATACCTCCTATAGGTTGCATTCCCACAGAAGGGGACAAGACATCTGCCTTCAATTTCTCAAAATCGGATTCGCTCAGACTGATCCCGTCCGGCCCTAAAGTCTCCTGATGTTGCTGCTGGGATGATTTCTGCTGTTTTAGCTGCTCTTGTTTTTCTTGTTCCAGTAAATCTTCTATCAGGAGGGGCTGTTCCTGCGACAACAACAGGAAAATGAGATTCCCACTGAACTAACAGCATTGCTCGTCAGTGTTAAGAACAATGACAGCCTTTAACAGTTTATTGAATATTAAAATCAACAGCTCGTATCTGATACAATGTAAATGCCCAATATAAAAAAAATCCCATTGTGTCTTTCGAATTTTATATATTTACACCATAGGTACATACAATAATAAGCAGTTCAATACTATAATAATAACAACTATGGGCTAAATTGAACTAAAGTTTTACTTTAATTATCATTCCTTGTCATGTATTAGCAAGACATTTATGACAGTATTATTATATGCACAAACAATCTGCCACATTCGGGTGCGGTTATTATGGCCTTGAAAAGCATAAGTACAAATGATAATGGATATATATCCATAACATATAATACCGAACTTTAGATATAGCATGCATTATGAGAACATAAAGGAAAATATGAATACTTACTCTTTAGCAGAACTGGGTATTAATATGTATATATAATACATGTGTTAAATAAAAATTTTATAGTAAATAGCAATTAAAGCACAAAAGCATATAAGAGAATAAATGCCACAATAGTTAATTAGTAAAATATATTAGGCATGTGAAATAAACGAGCACTGCCTTCAACAATGGAGAAAATCACAAATCGGCATTTATTCCAAAATAATTAAAAGGCACAACAGTCAATTATATTTACAATTAATACGACCTACAATAAAAGCGAGTGGAACATTAGCCAGTATGGCAGGTAATTTCAACAAGAAAAACTATGAATAAGGTCTTTGGTGAAGTTTGCGACAATTTCAGTGCAGGAATGAACCAATGGAAGTAATATGCAGGGCATCAGGGATTGGGTACTGAACTAAAATACTAAGTCATCAGCACCAGTTTTCTTTTAGGTAATACATACAAGGCTCAGACACAATGACGTAGGGACATTTTTCTATAACTGACACCAAAAGATTCCACAGAATCAGACACAGGCAATGCAAGACATTATATGTACAGGGAACAGTTACACATGCCTAAGCAGTAATCCACAACAAATCCAATGATGTATAGGGTGTTATTAATAGCAAGTAAATGGAAGGAAATGAGATCCTTGTTTCTATGTACAGTTTTCAACAATGAAAAATTTGGTTCTAAGTTATCTGCCTGACAAATTCAACTGCCTGACAAAAAAAATAATGGACTGTTTTTACAAAACCTAATCTACACTAGGGTGACCGTCTCTATCTGGTAGTTGTCCTTAGGAAAATATCAGGATGCTGAAGAATTTTGCTAACTAAAAATCTGCATCAACTAGCACCATCAAAGCTGACAAAACTGAGAGAAGTGTTTTAGAACATAAAATGACAATAAACAGGTAAAGCCAACATTTAAATATTCATTCAGCATAAGACAAGCCTACTAAAAAATAAAACTATGCTTTAGATCAAATATTGCATAACATCAAATAATACCTAATAAGCAAGATGCCAAAGAATAAACTTCTTTTGAACAGTTACTCAGTAAAAGCAAATATAGTCATTAATTGATTGCATTAAAAAAGCTATGAAAAAACAGCCAAATTAGCAAAATTACTAGCAAGACTCAAATTCCACAAACTTTGCAAGAAAAATTAATCTACATTTTAAAGCACAAAGTACTTTAAAATGACAGAGAATTATTTTATTTGATTCTTTTTATTTAATTACATTACATATATTCGATATTGTATATTAGATTGAAAGCTTTCTCATCCATAGATGCTTGAGATACGATTAAGCAAATAACAGCGCTGGTAATCTTACAACCACAGGTTCACTTCCCTACTCTTGGTGAAACGGTAATAGAGAGTTTGATCAACTAATGTTTACAATATTACCATAATGTATGACCTACACTTGAGATTGTGAGTTTGGACATGAAATACTTGAAAAATAACACCTGTATATAATCTTACAATAATATCGCACAAAAGAATGAAATATGTCATTATATAATGCCACAAAAGAAGAGGCTTTTCTCTTAATTCCACTGAGGAAGAGGAAGGCTACCCTCATTATTCAGCAAAGGAGGAGGAGGAGGGTTCCCATTTATTCCACAGTGGAAGAGGAGGGTGTTCCATCTATCCTATACTCCACACAGGAAGAGGAGGGTTTTCCATAAGTGCAAGTGGAGGGCATCCACCTTTATTCCTCAGCGGAAGAGGAGGTATCCTCTTCACTGAACGAGTGCACACACTTTACTGCTTGTCTGATATGTAAAACAAGAGACTTCAGAATAGTTTTGCAAGGAAAACCTTAGTTGCTCAATGAATGACCCTGAGAAAAACACATAAAACAATACACCAACAAAAAATCTGAAATAAATATAACATCTAAGGAATACTGATAACAGCAAACACATGATATTATATTAGAGTAAAATGAACTTCCTGAAACCTAAGATAAAGAAAGCAATGGTTGATGATAAACTGGATTAATATACAAGGGTGCAGTCAACTAGGGTAGGACGGCACTGTATGGTATACATAAGAGGATAAAAAATCGGAATAATAAGCTACTATGAAATCATACTAACTGGCAGCAACAGCAGGAAACACAAACACAACAACAACAATCAAAACAATAAACAAAAATAAAATAATACATTTTGGTGCCAACACAAAAATGTGCGATGAGAGCGAGCGAGCGAGCGCGCGCATAGCTGCAGGGTGCTGTTAGTCTCACCTGCAGTAGTAGTGGTCGCCTGGGTGGCTGTGGAGGCAGCATGGGGCCAGGAGGAGGAGGAGGAGGAGGAGGACCATGAGGGTCTGGTGGACCATGGTGGCCATGAGGGCCTGATGGGATGTGGGGGGGAATTGGAGGGCCCATAGAAGGAGGCCTTGGTGACAAATGGGGATGAGACCCAGGAGGTACATGACCTATATGAGGAGGGAGACGAGGCCCCCCCATGACCATACTGGGTCCAGGACCCATAAGAGGACCATGGAGGGGGCCTGGTCTCATCATGGGACTTAGAGGGGGCCCTCCGACCCCCACAGGTGATCCCACCGGGCCTGCTATGGCTCCCCTCACCATCATACCCTCACTCACCATCACCTGAGAGGTAACACACCCACCACCATTACCACTCTCTCAACAGCCACGCACTCACACAGTAAAGAAACTTCTACATAATAAATAGAACCTCGCAACCTAAAACCACTAATTCCATATTGAATACATATGGAAAAAATGCAGAATACACTGTGAGAAACAGCAAACTTGCAGTACTATGGGAGGTCTCTTTGGAGATATGTAAATACAAATGGGGACTGGAGAAATCCACTTGGAGATGCCATATTACTAACGTATCTCTTCTCTCGGTTTCTTCACTTGCATAGACAAAACTGTCATTACTACATGAACATTTTTGGCAATTCTCCACCATAAAGAAAGGTCAACTCCTCTCTATAGGTAAAGTAGCTCTGTCGCAGTGAATAAAATGCCCAATATAATCAACTCACAAGCTGAATGTTTCCTCTATGAACAGAGATTATTATTTAACAAGAAATATAAAGAGGATCTGAAAATAATTATGTGCAATTCCAAGATAATCCCTCCATTAACAGTTCTAATTACATATATCCACGGATACCCCGCAGCACTATTCATATATCAAAGGTATTTGCGCACGGCATTCATAAGATTTTTTTTTTTAAGCTGCGGGACCTGTCCGAAGAAGTTAATTTTCTGTGTGGGGCTGATAGTCGAATACTCAAAACTACTGCAGCAGTCATGGCTTATTCTGGTTGTTAATGAGAATAAATAAAAACTACACAATCATGCCATAGTATAATAATTCTAAGACTGGTTAATCTTTTAATAAACTGACTGGAGTGCATTATCACCAAGCATATTCCATAAGTAAATTTTAAGTTACTTAAACTTCTCCAAGTAAAGGACAACCTTAATAAAAAAAAATCAGGAGACATTATAGCATAGCATTCCTACAACTTAAAAACAAGAGGGGCTCAAAAACCTGAGAAAAAATTTATAAAAGCATAAATAATAAACGAGAAGAATAGAGACACTATTGTTTTTAATAATTTGTTATTATATCCAATTTTAATACTGAGCAAAGATTCTTGTAGTCACTAACATTTTCCTCTAAGGTGTATTTTTGGTATATGAAACTTTTCTGAAAAATTGTTGTACTAGAGAAAAAATCCACATACGGTCATTACTCTAAATGTTGGAAATAGATTTTGTTTATTTTGGAACAAACTACTGTATATTATCATGTGAGGCATGATAATACTGACAGCTAACTTAAGTTGGATTGTGACGTAAGTCAGAAAAGACCGAAATTCGAACCTAGCCCCCCAATCAATATTAAAAATGAATCATCTAAAACAGAGCAAAATAATTTAAGTTCTTATTCTATGGGAAAAAAAAGATAGTAAAAGTAAACTTAACAGTATTGCTTACCTTTACTTGTGTATCATAAAATATATCAATAATAAAATTACAGTACAGTACATTATTGCTTACCTTTACTCGTGTGGTCAGCTTCAATACA
>JAXCGZ010007742.1:87500-97500 GCA_037179515.1 Halocaridina rubra
GCTTAATACGATCGAGTATTATGAGGAGAAATGAAAAAAAAGCATTAAGAACAAACAGCAAACAAACTTGCGATATAATATCGTCAGGGAAATAGTGTGTAGAAAATATATATATTTCAGTTAAGTTACCCATGTTCAGTACGATATAAGTTTTCTTTGTAACGAATTGTATAGTTTTCTTTTTCTCTCAGCTGACTTTGTTTACGTTTAGATTTCGCGCAGCTTTCATGCAGCAGGGTCGATATGTAAAGAAGATAGAATGTTTAGAACCAAGGAATATTAGTACATACTATAATCTTGAAAATTAGATAAACCCCAAATAGGGTGAGTAAATAAACATTTTATGAGTAAGATATTGTGCCTGAATAGTGATAAGCATCAGCTGATAGAGATTTGGCAAAACATTTTGGTTAGAGGTTCGTTCTCCCGCATCCTCCTCCTCTTCTACCGCTTAATGCGATTGAATATTATGAAGAAAATTGAAAAAAGGCACAATATCTTACTCATAAAATATTTATTTACTCACCCTATTTGGGGTTTATCTAATTTTCAAGATTATAGTATTATTAATACTTCTTGGTTCTAAACATTATTCAATCAATTGACCATGCTGCACGAAATCTTAACGTAAATAAAGTCAGCAGAGAGAAAAAGAAAACGTACACAATTCGTTTCAAAGAAAACGTATATCGTACTGTACATGGGAAACTTAAATGAAATATATATATTCTCTACATGCTATTTCCCTGACGATATTATATCGAAAGTTTGTTTGCTGTTTGTTCTTAATGCTTTTTTCACTCTTCATAATATCACGTTCATATAAATTTACACTTGTGTGCTGCTATTAATAAAGTAAAGGGTGGTTTGTTAACAGTGCAGGGAGGGTTTATACTGTGAAGGTAAAAGAAATTTAAAATACTAATAATAAATATGGTGCTCCTACTTCGCGATTTTTCACCTATTGCGGCTGGTCCCAGAACCGAACCCCCATGATAAATGAGGGAGCACAGTATATATATAGTATAGAATATATCAAACAATGTCCTAATGTACATCCCCTCCACATTACTTATTCACACTAATTATTAAATTCCTACACTACAAATAAAGAAGTTTTCCCTCCTGAACTGGAAACTTCATTACCATGTTACATTATTTAAGATATTAAGACTCACAATAATGTTTTAATGAAATCTTCAAATCCTTTAAGGCAGCATATTCTTTGTTTAATGATATTTTACATACTGTAATTCAGGGAGTCTTGAAAAAAATTACAATCTTTTCCAATATATGTAACTATAATTCTCCTATCAAAAGTGCAATTTCAGAGCTAGCATTATATATTGACCAGTAAACATTGTATAATGCAAGAAATAAATTTAATCTTCTGTATGCCATTTAGTTTCTTATCCTCCACTTCTTTATCTTCAATCCTCAAATGCAATATTTAAAAGCATTAAGTCTGTAAGAAATAGCCATGAAATCGCTTGTTTATCAACACATCATCAAGATGGAAATATAATAAGGATTTGACTCAGATGTCTCCTATCTTTACTAACTGGAAAGCAAGGGCAGGCAAAGTTTATCCAACCTTCACAGCAGGAGGCTGTCTTAAGGAACAAGCACTAAAGCAATAAAGCAACTATCATACTGATGGTTGCAAGAAAATTAATTATAGGAATATACAGTGTTACAGTTTTTCCTAAGGGATACAAAATAATGATGGCTCAGAGATCTGGAAGGACACATTTAACCCCAATCTATATGTACCCGAGCACTTGATATTGCCTACATATCTGAAAATATAAGATGGTACCTTGATGGTTCGTGTACATGGAATTCTGCGAATTGCCTTTTGTATGCATTTGCTACTAATTACCCTATCCTTTATAAGTACTGTATTTAATGTTTTACTCTGTTTTCGTTCCAATAAAGAATTGTAGTTTTGTATGGAGTATCTAACTATATATTCTCCAAAACGATGAGTTCATTCAGTACAAATACCATAATTTTCATTAGTTTATAGTTACATACGTTCAAGAAAACCACAATGAGTGAACATCATCATTTTCCCATGAATGCAATTCAATCTAACAAAATTTTGCTTAATTAGTTTTTTCTTATAGCTACCTGGTGGTGAGGTAGAGATACCACCTATGTATTCCCTGCAAGACTAAAAAGAGCTAGGGGGACCATAATGCTGACAACCCCACCATCCCTCAATTTTTTTATAGCCACATTACAGTTGAATAGAAGTGAGAGATTGGTCAAGTTATAATGAAAATCTGCTGCCGAAATCCACAAACAACCCTCTATATACCAAAGCCTTCTCGATCTTATCCCCAACACCCTCATTCCAGAGAAGAGGTGTTAAATGTAAATTTCTTTTACATACAGCTGTTCTACTTCTCACGTAATTTTCAATAAAGTGACTTTGAACACTTTTATGATCCAAATACATTAAAAAAATCTCAGACCATTTTTCCATTTAATAATGCAATTATAGGAACTATATATTGTTTTTACATATATTCAAGTAGTATTAGGTAAAGTTTCATTACATTTCAGTAATCTAGTCATGATTTAGTGTATGCATGGGAGGTTGGAAATAGGTCATATGTATAGGACTGATCTTTATATACAAGGATTTCGAACATGAGAATTTTTGAGTTTGCAGGAAGTGGTGGATCCAACTGACTATGAAAGATGAGGAATAAATTGCTCCTCGTCTTATGCGGTCAACTGGTTCCAACTCTCCCTGCTTAAATCAATATGAGTATATGTTCAATAGAAGTATCAATGCTTTATATATGATCTATACCCAACCACCAACATATTCTAAATACAGTCTACATACCTGAAATGTATAAAAATCTTTACTAACACATTAAAATTTATGTACAAAAAGTACAGAAGTTGCTATATTTAATGTTCTATGGAAAATTTTTTCAATTTTTATTTCTTCTTAATATATTTCATCCCAAATATTCAAAATAGCATTACTGAAAATCGCTTAAGAACTGTGACAACAGTTTTTTCTTTATTTGAAAAGTAATAACTAAATTTGGTATTTATGGGATGCAGCTAATAACACATTACTAGCACTCCGTTTTAGAAAAGATTTTTCCTCAGCTATTTTAAGTAGAATAAAAACTTTACTGATCACTATTTATCTAATGGATATGGCTAACACTATTTTTTAACTAATCAACTTTGGTGCAGACATAAAGAAGCGGAGATAATTGTTTGCTCCCTGTAACCACGCCATATATATAATTATGAGATGTGGCTAATACCATTCTTACCCCCATTGATTTGCATCACTTACAAGCTGTGCAATTGTTTTTTTTTTTTTTTTAATGATTGTGACACCAGGATGGGCCAAAAAAATTTATAAAATAAAACAGCCCTCATCGGGCCTGGGCACGAAGAATACATAAAGTAAAGAGAAACAGAGATGGAGAGTGTAATGACTTGTCAGATGTGAAGGAATAATAAAAGATGTGATGAATATCCAAGAATATTCAGTGTAGCTGTAGGCATAGAAAAAGAGCCGTAATTGAAGGAAGACTTAACACTGAACTGTCCTGGACAGACCTATTTAAGTTCAAAAAACTTTCAGCTGTAGTATCGCAACGGGCGGCTGGTGCCATGAGCCAACCTACTTTAAGACAAACGCAGATATTTTTTGCTCTACTAAACTGAAAATGCAACAAGAAATGTGTCTTTAAGGGATATCGCTGCAGCTAATCTTATACAAATAAACTAGAATTTGAATTATTAGTATAAGCTGTAAACTATCATTTATAAAGTCCTACATATCTAACAGAAGAAACAATACCAATTTTGTACTGTTCATAGGTGCAAATATACATAGCCAAAGCTATATTGTTTGCTGTTTAACACAGGATGAAGTAACAAAGGTATACGTATTTATGGAAGGAGGCTGACACCATTCTTGCACCATTGGACTACTACAATCAGCAGTGGTTCAAATATAAATGGGTGGAGGTGTATCTCTGCCAACTGGAAATAACGAGTATTCCAATAGATTAATATGGGAACTGCTGTTGCGTAACGGCAGATTGTTTGACTCTGGAGGTGAGAGACCTGTGTCTGGGCCCAAAGCAGGGTGATAGGAGGGGAATCCAGCCTTAATTCCCAAGCTTCAATCTATCTGTGTCCACCACCCCTTAATGGGGACAAATTAACTTCATCTAAATATATGTTTTGAAGTGCCTCAAATATCAGTATTTTCAATAGTACACTTTAAAAGTTTTCTACTTTTCCTATTAAATTACAATAAGACAATACAATACTTCCAGTAATTCTTTCATATCATGCATAATATTGGCTAGTGACTTCATCATCTGCATCCACCCCATTTGAAAGGGGATTAATAGTGACACATAAAACGGCAAACAACAACAAAAACATGATAATGGCTCGTGACGACATATGTAAACATAGAAAGGAAATTAAGTCCATAACAAAAATTGTATTTTCTCCCTTGGGGCTTTTAAAATTCAAAATTACTATGATCCTTGCTTTCATATTTATTTAGATATATCATTTTTACGGCATATTTTTTATATTGAAAATTAATGAAACATTAAATATACAAAACACCAAAAGCAAAAAAATAAGAAAAAATATTTAATAAACTGTATAATATACTAACTTACAAGAATATTATAAAAAAAAAATAATGATTATCATGGCAAATCCAAAGCAGAATATTACAAAATTTATTATAATACTGTTATAAAAAGACAACATCGGAAGGCAAAAAGAACATTTCCACACACGTACACTATTTGTCATTCTCTCCAGATACATGAGCCCGTTCACTACGCAAAAACCAAGAATGGCAGCCAACATTGAAAAAGCAGCGGGACATTCTTAGTTAGTAGTAAGAATACTCAGAATAATAGTAATAGTAACAATAAATATGTACCACTTCTCATGTGTTAATGACAGCCACAAGCAGACCTTGCTTGCGACGAGACGTTAACAACTGAACAAGCTCATAATGTCTCTCCAGAAGAAGTTAACAATTATAAGATGCTGATAACAAGAACAGTTATTGCTAATAATGAACTACATAGATATCTTTTAACATCTGATTGGTGATTAAAATAACGAGCTGTTCATTGCTGTAAAAAAATTGTTAACTGCAATAAGAAACTGTTAACAGCATCCACAACTATAGTCATGCTTGTAACTGATCATTAAAAAATGTTTACAATGATACACTAACTACTCATTCTAACCAATTCTGTTGTGTCCCTGCATGTACTTATTAGACTATAAACTACCAAGTTCAATCATTTTTGTGGAGTCTATGTAAGTAGTTCTTACACTAAAAACTTATAAACTATTCTACGACAATAAATTGTATAGCTTCAGAGTCTGTTATCGACAGTCACGTTCAGAAAAGAACGAAATGATTCGTGGGTACGTAACCCGTAATTCTTATGCTTGTCTTCTGTAGTTCACTGACCAGTTTGCACGTCTCCCTCCCGACAAACCAAGAATTGCTCGGACATAAAAATCTAAATCTACTGTCAAAAACTTTATTAAAAGCAACAATTTAGAAAAAGGAAATGTCGTGAAATATCTGGTAATTCATCAAAAAGTACACAAACTAAAATTCATTTTCATATAATATTGTAAGCATGTTTTACTGATATACATATGAGTGATGACTGCCTGATGATACTGCACACTATATATTCTCACATCAGACAATGATGATTTCAAGAGTAAGCGAATATGATGATAAAGTGTTATAATGTTCACACTATTTCTCATAAAAGTAAAAATATTTCTTTACAAAACTATTGTCTGTAAGAGAAAGTACGTAAACATTATTTGGGTAGATGTTGGTAAATTGAATTTTTTTTTTTATATATTTTGATAAAACTTATGTATGATTTTGGAGCTAACTAACTCTTTTCAAATTAAAAAAATTGTTTGTCATATTATATGAGAGTAAATAAGACGATTAAAAATATTTTGTTCTATACAGTTTTTGGACATGAAAGTAGGTCTAATATCTTAAATTGAAAAACTCCCTCTCTTGATTATCTATATTACTGTCTATGAGAAGAGGGAAGGAAAAAAGAAAAAAGAAAAAAAAAAAAACACTCGTGGGAAAATACATGAGAAAAGAATAGGTGCTTAAAAATAAAATGACCCAAAAAAAAGCTCTGAATATCAAAGAACATTCAAAAATTCCTGCAAACTGTGTTTGAGAGTTAACTGCAAAACGACAACATAGAGGCAAAAAACCGAGAGAAATCCTTCCCGAGTAATTTTCTGGTGTTACATGTCGTGCCCTCTTGTGATTCCAATCTTATGTGTCAGTAATAATAATAATAATAATAATAATAATAATAATAATAATAATAATAATAATAATAATAGCAAAATTGGTAAAAGAAATTAAAACTAAAAATAAATATATAAAGAAATAAATAATTAAAAAACAAAAATATTAAATACAAGAAAGTAAACATATGGCAATAATAGTTTATATCTCACACACGTCCCTCTCCTAGTTCAACGAAGTGGCAAGAACCAATCGACAAATAATATAAAAATTGTTACATTCATTCATGTACAGCAATATGCCTAGTTCGCATTTATACTCAAACTCATCAGAAATGATGAACACGATGAAGCCCACGGATAAGCATATTCTACACCTAGGAGTCTGATTTCCCAGAGCCTTATTATATAGTTCAATGAAGATAAGTTTGTTAATACAGTACAGACACCCCCCCCCCTACTTATGAACGATTATGCTCCTAAATCCATTCGTAAGTAGAATTGTTCATAAGTTTGTTTACGTGAAAATAAAAAAGCACTGTACAGTACATCCATATGCAATACTTCATAGTACTTAGGCTTAAAACACTTAGCTACTAATGTACATAAAAAGTGTACATATTGTGAAGGTTTTTCTTTGTATCTGCAAATGTTCATAACACAGTTGTTCAAAAGTAGGGGAATGTCTGTATTATAATTATATTTATAACTTCATTCCAATGCATTGTGCCTCTTTTATATATATATATATATATATATATATATATATATATATATATATATATATATATATATATATATATATATATATATATATATATATATATATATATATATATATATATCCCTCTCTCATACTACTACACACTGCATCATTCTATCCCTTGCACGACTTTCATTTTCCTGAATGTAGAAACCCCTTCACTGATAACTGCTATTAAGCCCATCTATATTATACATCACAAGATCTCATTCCATGCCTTGCATGACTTTCAATATCCTGGATATCAAGATATTTCCTCCTCGATAGTCTGACTAATCCAGTCCTCTCAACTTCCTAGTTTACATTACTAATGCACTTTTCCAGCATTTCATTTTAGTTTCCTTCCAAACACTGATCCCTCACTACTACATGACAACTCTCCCATGCACATCTATAGTATATTTGAACTCATAGGATGCCTTGGTCTTTAAGAAATCCTTTCAGTGATCTTGCAAGAAAAAAATTGCACATTCCTGAAATGTTATTGCTGTTGTTACTGATACTCCAGTCTAAGGTGGAATGGGTCTTGGTGGATCCGTAGCAGAGTAGAATAATTAATTGGTATTTTGGGGAAATTTTGTCCACCTGTTCAAGTGGTTCTTAAGTCTCCTAAGTTGCATCTTTCCTCTTTCCTATGGTCAGATACGAATTATGAGACTTAAGAACCACTAAAACAGTTAGACAAATCTTCCAAAATATTACTTCAACAATTATACTCTCCTACGGGTCCACCAAGACCCATTCGACCCTTGAGTGGCAATATAAAAAACAACAATAACAACCTTTCTGGAAACTTACACAGTTTCTATTTTCTCACAAGCAGTTTTAGTCTAATACTCACAACCCTACATTTCAGTCAAACAGCAATCTCCCAAAATAATTAAAACAATATAAAACAAAAAGAAAATTTATAATTTAAAAAATTATAAATATAATATTTATTTAATGCTAGCAATAATAATAATAATAATAATAATAATAATAATAATAATAATAATAATGTGAAGAAAGATTTCAGTGAAAGTAAATATATAAAAAAAGGAAATTGAAAAAAAAAGAATTTTATAAACATAGTACTTAATTACTGTTATTAGTTACTTACAGTTTTGATAAAAAATAATAATAATAATAATAATAATCCTGCACCAGGCAACATTCTGCCAATCACAACGACGAAAGCTCTATCTACAAAAACATGCAAAAATTTTCCTACCTGAGGCCTAGGATAAGGTGGAGGAGGGTGACCTGGGTAAGGAGGCGGAGGAGGTGCCGGCTGACGAATCATCACGCCTCTCAGCCCACCAATCCGGGCGATGCCACCGCCAATACCTGCAAATCCTAAATCTGGATAATTGAAATTTGCTCTTGGCTAATCTGATATAGAGGGCAATGTTATTCTGTATCCTAGTTTCCATGCTTACCTCAGAATTAAACACATATACTGCACTGAACCAATTACTTTTGTCAAATAAATATACAATCAATACCACATTTATTACATAACTCAGTGCTCATATATGAAATTCAGTTGTAAACTGATAAAATATTAAATCTGTGTTTACAGTAAGTTGTACAAAAACATATAATATATATAATTCAAATAAAATGACAACACCAATTTATTGGATAATACGGAGCACATATATAAAACATGGCATGACTGGACCAATATTTCACTCACTTCTTTACAAGTTGTATAGAACCATATACATTCTTGAAATAAAATGACATTGTGAACTGGGCTTTCCTTGTATAATATATAGTGGTATTAATCTGATACAGTAATTGAGGTCCTCAATTTTTCCCTCCTCTCACTTCCAGAACCAGCTATGTTTAATACCCTATAAAAGTGCCCTTGTAAGGTTCATCACTTTTATGTGGTAAGGCGCTGGTGTGACCCTAAATCTCGACTAAAGCTATCGGAAACATTAGCTTTTGGAAGGGTCATCCATGGCTAGCAAGGTCAAGGATGAGGGATCCACAATAAGAATGATCCAAATCTCAAGTTTGCAGATGAATTTACCCATAACCCAACAATTGTGAAAGCGGATGAAGGCTGCAACATCTACCTAAGCTCCCATCATCTCGGCTACCTTGCCAATGAAATCAGCTGACTAATTTGTGAAGTATAGTTTGTGATTTTTGGAATGCAACGTCAAGTACATATTGAACAAACACACACATGTTACTGTTCTATGGACCAGCAAGAGTCCAACCATAACAGAGTAAACTCCTTCATCTATGACCTTGATGGAAAGACACCAACACCATTTAGTATATACAACCTATTCCAAACCTCCCGTAAAAATTAAGTCATGCCTAGGTTACCGTACTATACACAAATTATACCTAAAACAAATTAAGGACTTAAAAAAAAAAAAAGAGAGAGAGAGTTGTCATAGAGTTTTTTGTTAGGCAATTTTTTTCTTTTTTCACTTTCCACACGTGTTCAAAACCACACTATTGAAATCCACGTAAGATGCAGGCTCACTGAATATAATTTATATATCATTTAGAATTATGTTAGTGATATACTATTGCCACAAATAATTAACTAAAATTTGAAAATACTGATACTACCATAATATATGAGAACTAAGATTAAAATAAAAAAAAGAGAAAAGTTCTCTATAGCTTCAAAGAAATTAAGATCACTAATATTAAATTATCATAATTTTCTCTTGATGTTACTAAATACTTCTGATACAGATGAGGCCACCCTGCTGTTTCAAATAGGACATGTAGTTTCGTTTGATAAGGTAGGTTAAGAACTTTGTGATAAAAAAATATATTGTTACAAATTAGAGATAGCTAACTATGAAACTGAGGGAACAGGACAAATAGTTTTTAATTTATAAGGTAATTTACTTTCAGTTCCAGAGTTGAAAAGCTACACAAAAA
>JAXCGZ010007742.1:102500-111726 GCA_037179515.1 Halocaridina rubra
TGATTCAATAATCAGAAATTTCAAAGAACACTGTATGGTTTTACGTAAACTACTTATCTCTACAATTATAAGTAACCATGGACACACCATTCCCACCCAGTTATTAACTACGCACCAAAAGCAAGAATTAACTTACTCTGTAAATGATATTGGAAAATTTTTCATAATGTGAATCCAAGTAAATTACAAAGTAAGAAAACTTCCACACAATCGGTATATAATTAACTCTTCTAAATGAAGCTTGTCAACCAGAGATTTCAATACAACGAGCTGGATAACATGAATTCAGAAAAATATAAAGCTGAAGTGACAACGAACCAGAAAGTTGACAGCAACCCAGAAAACTCATGATGGAAGACTACAACGCACACAATCACATAGGACACCAACACAACATACACTCCCTGTGAGTTCTGTGTGAAAGTCTAAGAGCAGCAGTAGTCTTCCTTAGAAACTCTGGAATGTTCGGCCAGGCAGCTTAGGGAGCAACAACAAATAATCACAAGGCAGGATACTGAACTCTCTCACCAATCTGAACAGATGTGAAATGTCACATCATATGGAGCAAAGCATCTAATTACTTTTGAGGACCTAAATTAATATTAAGGATAACAAACACCTCACTTCCTAAATATCTACATCAATTACCACAAGTGTAAATTAAGAATAACCACCTTTTAATTATTACCATACTGCCTCTACTGTGATCCAGTTTTACATAACGAACTCCCTTTCCTTTATGGGCTAGGACGGTGCCTTCTTTTGATGGACTTTGGTTTTGGCAGTGTGACGATTGCCCTTAATGAATGCCCTTTCTAATCTTAGACCGTGGCAAGTCTTGATCCGACGCCCTGATGAATCATAGTTGTGAGCGGTACTAACCCGGCCAAAGTGGCCACATTGCCTATACTGTATATATATATATATATATATATATATATATATATATATATATATATATATATATATATATATATATATATATATATATATATATATATATATATATATATATTATATATATATAATATACCCTCCCCAACTTACAAACGAGTTAGGTTTCAGAAATTAGTTAGTAAGTTGTGTGTAGATAAAAAGAAAAGTACTGTACAATATACATAAGCAGTACTGTACAATACTTTGGTTAAAGACACTTAACTACTACATAAAACAAAGTATACAGTATTAATGAATTTTAATACAGTAATAATAATGTAATAATACAGTAAAGTACAGTAATACATACATTAATACGTGGGTAGATAATGGGTGGGTTTTTGTTCATATCTGTGAATATTCATAACTAAGTTGTTTGCAAGTAGGGGAGTTTCGGTTGTATGCAAGTAGGGGACCTTCTGTATATACAGTGTTACCCCGGTTATTCGCGCTTCTTGGTTCGCGTTCTCACTCTATCGCGTTTTTTTTTTTTGATAAATTATTATTTTATTTTATGGGTATACGCAAAAATATTAAAATATTGAATTTTTTTTTTTCAGTATTTTCATTTTTTTATTGAAATTTACGTTGTGTGCTGTTATTTATAATGCAAGGGGTGTTTTTTAACAGTGCAGGGAGGGTTTATACAGTTCGTAAACGAAAAAATAATTGCAAATGAGTATGTGTGTCACGTCATCATCACCTCATTCATCGTAATTTCATCTATCACTTTCATAAAAATTTACGTTGCTTGCTGCTATTTATAATGTAAAGGGTGTGTTTCTAACAGTGCAGGGAGGGTTTATATAGTACGTAAACGAAAAAATAATTGTAAATGGGTATGTATGTCACGTCATTATCGCCTCATTCACTGTAATTTTATCTATCACTTTCATAAAAATTTACGTTGCTTGCTGTTATTTATAATGTTAAGGGTGTTTTTTTTAACAGAGCAGGGAGGGTTTATACAGTACGTAAACGAAAAAATAATTGTAAATGAGTATGTATGTCACGTCATTATCACCTCATTCACCGTAATTTTATCTATCACTTTCATAAAAATTTACGTTGCTTGCTGTTATTTATAATGTAAAGGGTGTTTTTTTAACAGTGCAGGGAGGGTTTATACAGTACGTAAACGAAAAAATAATTGTAAATGAGTATGTATATCACGTCATTATCACCTCATTCACCGTAATTTTATCTAGCACTTTCATAAAAATTTACGTTGCTTGCTGTTATTTATAATGTAAAGGGTGTTTTTTTAACAGTGCAGGGAGGGTTTATACAGTACGAAAACGAAAAAAAATTGTAAATGAGTATGTATGTCACGTAATTATCACATTCACGGTAAGTTTTCCTATCACTTTCATAAAAATTTACGTTGCTTGCTGTTATCAATAATGTTAAGGGTGTTTTTTTTAACAGTGCAGGGAGGGTTTATACAGTACGTAAACGAAAAAATAATTGTAAATGAGTATGTATGTCACGTCATTATCACCTCATTCACCGTAATTTTATCTATCACTTTCATAAAAATTTACGTTGCTTGCTGTTATTTATAATGTAAAGGGTGTTTTTTTAACAGTGCAGGGAGGGTTTATACAGTGTAAACGTAAAAATATATTAAAATATCTATGTACATATATTTTTTTTTAACCTTTATTTCCATTTCATTACAATGGGTATTCGTCAGCCAGGGCAAGCCCCAACCCCCCACTATGATGTCCAACCACAGCAGTTCCTGCCAGTAAACAGCTTAAACTCTCGGTCTTGGACGGGGACCGATCTTTCGACCTCGTGAATGCGAAGCCAGCGCGTTACCACTGTACTAGCGGATCCTACTTCGCGGATTTCCTGGTTCGCGCCGGGTCCCGGAACCGAACTACCGCGATAAGTGAGGCAACACTGTATATACATACAGTCACTCTCCAACTTACGAATGAGTTAAGTCCCAGACATCTGTTGGTAAGCAGAATTCTTCATAAGTTGAATTATGGTAAAAAAAAAAAAAAAAGTACTGTACAGTACATACATATGCAGTAAAGACACTTAACTACTACATAAAACATAAGGCATACAGTATTAATGAATTTTAATACAATAATAATATTGTAATAATACAGTACAGTACAGTAATACATACATTAATATGTGGGTAGATGATGGGTGGGTTTTTGTTTGTATCTGTTGATATTCGAAACTCGGTGTAGAACAGCTTCTGTATATATATATATATATATATATATATATATATATATATATATATATATATATATATATATATATATATATATATATATATATATATATATATATATATATATATATGTTTTTATGATTTTGACACCAGGATGGGCAAAAAATAAATAAATAAATAAATTACCCTCATCGGGCCTGGGCAAGAAGAAAAAAAAAGTAGAGAATCAGAGATGGGGAGCGTTGTGACTTGTTAGTATATATATATATATATATATATATATATATATATATATATATATATATATATATATATATATATATATATATATATATATATATATATATATATATATATATATATATATATATATATATATATATATATATATATATATACACACAAAACCATTAACTATATTAATTTGATTGCACAGTTCTGCCAGCAAAAATGGAAAGACATTATTAAATTTTAGGAACAAAGTAAATGATGGATTGTCCTGAAGTGCTTTCATATCACTAAACAAGTTTTATCAGCAAGCACTTGCCTTTGAGAGAACTGACACCATTAATTCCTATAATTATTGTTAAGAAGGAAGACAAAAAGAAATAAGAGGAATAAAAACTAATGGGAACATATAAAAATCTAAATATTTTAACCAATGTTCTTTACTTGTGACAGTTTTCTATAAAATGACTATACAGTACATCCAAATATATGACTAGGAAATATTTGTCCAGCAAATGACAAAATTACTAGAGAAATATATCCTGAGTGCCTAAGAGATCATCAGAAAATTAGGCTAAATACTCTGACCACGAGATAAGTGAACAACTTTGAGGTGAACAACCCTAGGATTAAAATTGGCATGAAAGCAAACTGGATGTTAAATAACATTGGCATAATGTAATTTCAGTCTGTAAAAAATGGAGATATAGATTTAGCTTTTCAAATTGCAGAAATATAATTCCAGTAATACATACGAGTATGCATTACACAATGTATGTGTGAAAGAGAGGTACTCTGACTTTTATATGTAGACATGTACTCATAAACTATTTCAGCAATTATCACATCTCAGTTTTCTCACACTCCTTCTGTAATGAGATATATCATAATGTAACAAAGGTGAATTGAAATGAGACACCCAAACAGTAACTTGAAGTATATTACAATGAGTGAAGGTATAAACTGTGCATGTAAAATAAAAGGTTAAAAGGAGCATAAGAGAACACATGATTATAGAGACGAGTGGGCGAATGAAGTTGAGGTAACAGCCATAAAACAACTATCAATAAAAAGGAAAATGGTAGAGGCAGATATGAGAAGGTACTAAGCCTATGTTTACTAAACACATAGAGACAGATTGTGGTTAAGTGGGCACTACGTATCTATACTAACCGTGGTGGTGGTGGTGGTAGTAGTGGTGACGGAGGTGGTAGTGGGACTGGGGAGGGCATCTTGGTGCAGAACAGGCAGAGTTCGCATGATTTCTAAGGGGGTCAGGACTCTGATATGCTGGTCAGGGTCGGGGTCCGGAGAGGAGGAGGGAGTGGTCAGAAGAGGTTCCGATCGAGAGTTAGTCAAGCGGGATAGGGAAGGTCGGAGCGGGTTAAGGGAAGTGGTAGTAGGGGCCGAGGGAATGCTGGTACTGCTGCTACCGCTGCCGCAACTGCCACCGCTACTGCTACTACTGCTGCAGCTGCCACTGCTGCTGCTGCTACTGCCGCAGCTGCTACTGCTACTGTTGCTGCTGCTGCCAGGAGGCGAGGTTTGCACTCCGGCAACTTTCATGGTGGCAGAGCTTTGCAAAAGGCCACTGCATTGCTCGAGAGCATCAGCACTTGAGCTCTCAGCACTCAGGGGCTGAAGAGGGCAAGTAGGAGTCAGACACGGCACTAGAGGAGAGGTCTGGCCAGAGGTGGACGTACAGGGTGGAGGGGAGAAAGGGGGTTGGGGGGTGCTAGAACTCCCCACAGATAAAGGAGAGGGAGGGAGTGGCGGCGAGGCAGAGCCTGAGGGTTCGCGTGCACAGCCGCCCTGGGGAATGATGACTCGCCCGCTGCGGAACTAGTGAGATCACAGACAGAAAATGGGAGAGTCACTATACAAGACCACAAAATTTGACAAGGCAAGAGCAGTTCTCAGTATGTTAATTGATCTGAAGAGGATTAGTCACTTGGAAATAGTCATTACTGAAATCAAATCTATTGTGCTAGCATCTGTTAGTAATACAAGACTGCAGGTGAGAATTAAAAAGAGCGTGAAAAACTTTTTCGGGAACGCAGAATGACTGCTTTTCCTATTCACGTTTTCAGTACGTACTTTATTCCTCTCTTAAAATCCAAGAAACCTATGCAAGAGCTCAAGCCGAAATACTTTTTAATAAAGTATATGATATTTTCATCACAAATATATAAGTTCCGATGGTATTTACATAAAACTACTGCATTACTAAACTTCTTCCATCATGCAAACTGAATGCATGCAAGAATAATAAATACCGTAATGTAAAATTGCATTGCCGCATGCCATTTTCACGAGCTCTGTCATGCAGCTCTTTTCTGGCGATCATAAGCGACATCGATTATGGTTTATGATTGCAAACGGATTCATTCAATATTTATTGACACTCTTTAAAGGGCACTCGCTTTAAAAAGACTAAGAGGTCGCAGTTTAATGAGGTGTGGGTTTAAGGAAAAAATTGTTTATAGGCAATTTTCTCTTCATTATAAGGTTGGCCAATAAGAAACAAGATGCAGGGAAGATACAAAGATGCTGTGTTGATGATTAACATTCAAAAGAGATCTGGGAGTTTCTAATTAGCCAGGCAGAGAGTAACTGTTGTACCAGTAGCAATGTTAAGCAAAAAACAGATTTTCTTCAAAATATTTAATGAGGGGTAATAGTGGAGTAATTATTCAAATTAGACACGTGCTCCTGCAAATTTTATTTTCTTGCTTTACTTACTGGTATCGTTGACAACTAATTATTTCATACTCTCTACCTGGCATGTTTGAGCACCTAACAGCAGGATATTAACATTCACAATGTTTGCATATGTAAGGGGAGGAACACACAGTAAGAGAGAATGCCATAAGAAGTCAGACAGTCTGATAAAGTCCTTTGAAATATAAAAAAAAATATAAAGACAAGAAAAATCACGAACCACAGAGGCTTACGCCAAGCTCTTTTCAAGCGCTCGCCCACAATGTACAACATATTCAAAACCAACACTGCATACAGTAGCTACTAAGTCTGAACCAACTCAAAAAACTCAGACAACATATCAGTTATGATTAAAAAAATTCATAGGGTTACAATGAACTGAATATTTACCTGCTAACAATGAATACAAAAGCAATAGCAAAAATTAAACTGGAAAAATACATAAATACTACATCGAGACACACAAGCTTAACCTACAGGCAACATGTAAGCGCACGACATTTCCAACATAAACAAACAAAACAAGGAAAAAAAATTGCCTGTATTCCATACAAAAGTTGTCTGTGACTGTATCCATCACTCTCCTAACCTTATTACACAATGCACAGAGTAATTCGTGGCAATGGAGGGCTGATTGACGTAGCATACTATAGTTTTATTATCGTGAAAGAGAGTAAAGCTCCACATTGCCACATTTACCCGGAGTGGGATAATGGTTAAGAGAGAAAGGGGCAGAAGAACTCATGTAATTACTGTGCATACAGTATGAGGTAAAACTACAGTTATAACAAATGCCATACAATGAGGTAGTACCATTACAAACGCAAATGTTGTTACTAATTACAAACGCAAATGTTGTTACTAACAAAAAACAAAAAAAATACAGCTATGATATGCTTTGAATACTCCATATGCTTTATCCTCACTCGCAGCAAAAATAAAATAAGAACATAAGAGTGGGAGAGACAAAAGACGAAACAAAATCTGACAAGACATTTTTTCTGAGGCTCATATCTTAAAATTCATTAAAAAAAAAAAAAACCTCATAACTCAATATAAAAATATGAAAAAACATGCTTAAAATTTTTGCTGCTAATCTATGTAATATGAACATATATAACAGCAGAGGCCATAATAACATGATGAAACTGTTAAAGGACTTTCCCCCCCCCCCCAAGTAGCAGGCAAGTAACGATTCAGCACGTGTGTGTGTCAGAAACGTGTGCGTCACATGTCGTAAGATATGGGAGATGGGAGCCGAGTGCTCCCATTTTCAAGAATTTTTTCCACCTTCTGACAATACCATTAATAAAGAGAAGAAAAAATACGCAGATTATTATGACCCTGTGCTACTCCCTTCTTTGTTCAAGTGTGGCCACCCTGCTGGTTTCAGGAAGATGTGGCATCATGTTATAAAAAATAAATGCTTCACAAATAAGTTTGGAAACACACACAAGGAAACTGGTGCCAAAACGTAACCACGACTTTACCCGATCAGTGTTGGGAATCTGTCGGTACTCTTAGGCACTGAAGCCGTTGAATATTTTCACAAACACAACTTGTAACTTTTTTAGCCAATGTATAATTCATAATGAAAGGTCCTTACACAATTATCACCAAGACATCTAAGTTGTGCTATGAATTTCAATGAAACTACAGAAATTTTGTCTAATGGAGCAATAATTTCCCAGTGCCTAGTTCATATTACAGTTAGCAATAATATAACTACAAAAAGTAAAAATATATATCTAAAATACATAAAAGAAGGTAATATAAAACAATGAAAACTCTTGAGAAAGACATAACGCAAATAAAGTCGTATTTTTCCACATGAGAAACTTTCTACTGACCTGTTTGTTTTTGTAGTACTCCTTCTTATTTTCCCGAGCTGTTTGAATGAGCATTTTTTTCTGTTCAGTGTCCTTCAGGTTTTTCCAAATCCTTCGAATCTGACGTTCACGGTCCGCTACCGCTGAAGATGGAACAAATAAATACAGTACATGAACTTTTTTTAATACAATAGAAATATTAATATATCATTCCAAGTGCCATAGTAGTAAACATTTTTGACTGAGGAGGGGAATCCAGCTTTAATTCTTCAGCTCTAATCTTTGTCCACCCACCCTAATAGGTTTTACTTGGAAAAAAAAAAAAGTGGTGCTTGTACTGTGTTATGTGACCTAACTAAAAAGCAGAGTAATTGAACTGGAATCCCCATCTCTCTGCATCCTGAACTTACATTAACTTGCAACAACACAACTGGTAAGCAAGGCAAAGTTGGGTAGGGTATTTAAAATGCACTCTTTAGTTTCTTTTGCTACAATCGTGGCCACCCTGCGGGATCAGCAGGCGAGGCATTGTATGAAAAACCGATTTTTGAACGACATATTTTCCTGCTAAAGAGAGCAGGAACAAATGAATTTAGGAAGTACATCTGTACTGTAACTCTAAAAGAAGTGCCCTGCAAAATTTCACCTCATTTACAAGTTGTTTTCTGGAGAGAAAAAAAAATATTAGGGAATGAGATTGCTCGTCCTCACTCCCTAATCCCCTTTAGTTGTTTTTCACAAAATACTGGGATTATGGGAGGGGCATTCTCTCCCCGTCTTCATTCAAGGGTTACCAAACATAAGTGAAATTTTTTTCTAATACAATATAACATTCTACTGAAAATCATCATTAATTGTACATTACAAACTGACATTTACATGTATAAAAGGAAATATATTACTAAAAAATATCTAGCATAAGCAGGAGAGATTCTAAATTAAATAGCTTTAAAGGTAATGACTATGCCTACTCTACTAGATTTTGACTATTTATCTAAACTAGTCACAGACAATTCACCTTTAAACAATTGAATTGAAAGTCAAAATAAGCTAAAAACCAGGTAATTAATGACTTTGAGTCACTTACTAGGGTAGTCTGTTTTTAAATTAGGCTTGTGAACATTGACATAGAGCACGGCTGCCTTAGTGGCTTTGGCGCCCAGAGACTCGTCTTCTTCTAAGCTAAGGCTCTGCGACTGAGAGTCGCTCGACCAGACTTTCTGCGGCTCGGATACGGTTGGAGTAGAGGGTACACTTGTCGTTGGCGTTGGGGGATACCCTAACGGAGAAGATTGAGAGTCTGACCTCGACA
>JAXCGZ010007743.1:0-55000 GCA_037179515.1 Halocaridina rubra
CGAATTTTACCGACTAGCACCCAGTGCCTGAGAGTACAATCAAGTACAGTATAGTGGTCGTGCCTGCGTATGAGCGCGTATATGGCAGTACCCACAAATAAAATGTCGTAAGTGATACGAACAAGTACAGTATCGCGGTCGTGCCTGCGTATGAGCGCGTATATGGCAGTACCCACAAATAAAATGTCGTAAGTAATACGAACAAGTACAGTATCGCGGTCGTGCCTGCGTATGAGCGCGTATATGGCAGTACCCACAAATAAAATGTCGTAAGTAATACGAACAAGTACAGTATAGCGGTCGTGCCTGCGTATGAGCGCGTATATGGCAGTACCCGCAAATAAAATGTCGTAAGTGATACGAACAAGTACAGTATCGCGGTCATGCCTGCGTATGAGCGCGTATATGGCAGTACCCACAAATAAAATGTCGTAAGTAATACGAACAAGTACAGTATCGCGGTCGTGCCTGCGTATGAGCGCGTATATGGCAGTATCCGCAAATAAAATGTCGTATGTAAAATTCTGAAGTGTTACCAAAAGGGCACAGTTCCTATGCAAAATACACCAACGATAAGCTAACAGCTTACTAGGCAGCCAGATTACACATTTCTACTAGTAATGAGAAAATTTATTTTCAAGTGACAACTCGGACACATGAAAGGCTTAGCCTAGGCTCGATAAATGACACCAAAGTTTTTCTTCCAATCTATAAGCAGTCAATGCTTGAATATAAAACACAATTATAAGCAAAAATACTTAATATGCTTTCTCCCAATTCCTAAATCCTAAGGAAATATAAACAATTCCTAACAAGTATCACCCTTTAACGGATATATAAAACACGAATGCTTTAAAACTCAATCTTATCACGCAAATAAATGAAATTTTATATAACACGTCTTCTCGTCATGCAAAATTTCTAAAGTCTGTTACCACATAATCTCATGTAGATTTCCTGATAGATTGTTTACCACATGGGAAACAAGAAAATATTAGTTACCATAATCAATATTGAAAATAAAGAAAAATTTCTTATCCGCAACGTTTCTAGCGCGAAAATTTTCGTGTGCAGCCTAAGATTCATTCATTTCAATAATCGAGCCAATGGTAATCGGGTTTCATGTGCAATGTTAAAAAGCAAAATAAAAATAAATTTATAAAATCAGTCTGTCTGTTCGGGTCCCTGTTCGGGCACCAATTTATGTGGGGGGGGTTTTAGAGATGCTGCTAGAGTGTTCTTAAGATTCTGTTTTACTAAGGGGACTCAAAGTACCGAGCTCGGTTAAGAGCTCACAAACAGACAGGACAGATATTTGTACTTGAACACCCCTTTTTTATTACCATTAGTCGGTTAAATGAAACTCAGAATTCAACTTTCTTTTAATTTTGGAAATGCAATGACATTAAAAGAATTGAATTAAATTTCTCAAATTAAATTTTATGAAATGCTGCCTCGAATCCCGGAGGAGGTGAGTATGAGTTCGTTTCCCGGCACCACGGACGTATGCCAAGACTTTGGCCTCAACCCGATGATTACCTCTGTCACACAGGCAGAGTAGAATACAGGACACTGCAATTTCAGAAACAGAAATGACACACTGTTTATAATGGGAAACTGAAAGCATGAGCACACATATAATGAGTTTCCAATGTCATTCTACTGGATGAATATATATAGGTTATTCACAGCTAACCAGAAATATTTATGCTACCATAATAGCATACAAAACATTAATTCTTTACTGGTTTTAAAGAAAATAATATATTCACAATAAATGAAGAATAAGCAAGACAAATACAGTACTGTATGTATTCCTTAAATTGTGGGCAACCACAGAAGTTGCAATGCTTATTACTGATATGCAATTAATATGGTAAAACACTCTATTTAGGGTAAAGGAAGAATCTACGAGATAAATACAGTATTCATTCACTTTTAGTTATCAAGAACTTTGCAATAAAATAAAGGGTGCAAAACCACCTTTTGAGGTATTTGCAACTTATAACTCAAAACACTTTATCCCCAACATATGAAGAATTAGCAAGATAAATACGGTATGCATTCATTAAATTGTGGTTAACAAGAAATATTTGCATAGCCAACTGGGAAAAATTACCTTTTGAATATTTGCAATTTGGCTTTTTGGCAAATAGCTTTATTGACGAGTTTTTGAAGTAAAAACACTTTATTTACGATGATAGAAAGGGGTGAAATGAAATTAGAATTTATTAGGAAGAGAGATAGATTTTTACGGGCTCATAACTAGTCGTCAGAGGATGAGATTTTCGTTTATCACATTCAGTGAAAAGAAACTTCTCAGCAATATATATCAGCTGTAATTTACAGGTTAAGGAATTAACTTTGGCATGTGAGATTCCAGTGTGGTAATCTACAAAATTTCGTGTGACTGGGAATGGAATCTGAGAATAGAAATCCATAAGATTTATCCAGTAACGAATGTAACTAATTCTCGAAAATAAACCAATTTGCTTGACCCACGAGCTTTACCATACACTATCCCTCACCTTGTTGTGCTAGATGAATTCCTTGTTGTGCTAGGTGAATTCCTGTGAAGATGCCACGTAAAATGATTTTAAATAAACTTAGACCACCCAGGCGAGATGTTGCCTCTGGGCAGTCTCGGCGCCAAAAGAGAGCGTCTCCTTGTTGTGCTTCGTGACGTCATCTGTAGGAGACATTCCTAGAGCAGTAATTGGCTCTGATTTCATTTTAAGGACTATTTTAGTGGTGGTCCCTGGCAGGCAATTATAGCAGAGATGCAAGGGAGAGACAGTATTTTTAGGTGCAACAAGTGGAAGCAAATAAAATAAAACGAGAATAATAATGAAAAGTTAGGTTACTGGTTATTCTTTTCTTAATTTTCTTGGCTCGGAGCAGGCAGAAAAATAGGGGCAGCCTTTATATTGGGGCTATACTTCTACACGTACAAGAAGAGTCAATAAGCTATATAGAATTAGTTATAAGCTAAAATACAAATTGCAAATAATCATAATCTGCGAAAGTCAAGAAGTGGGAATTATTTTATTAGTTAGAAAATAACAGTTATGTTAAAGGGAATTAATTTAATTTTTTTAGTTAGAAAATAACAGTTATGTTACTAATTTATTTAATAAGGCATCTAACAGCCTCTGTTGACATTGAGCGAAACACTCTGTCACAATTAGGATTAACTTCATAATCATTCAACAATTCTACCACAGAACCATTGACTTTAGAAATTTTAGAAGAATCATTAATACCAGACAAATAAATACCTATTTTTGGCATCAGATCTTTGCCACATAAGTTAGAATTATGATTCCCTACAACATAAAATGTCTGTTTCACTTGCAGAGAATTATAGTAAACATCCACTCCAACTTTACCCAAAACATTTATTTTGAGATCATCATAAGCATTTAACATTTTATTACAATCTACAATGGACAATCCCAAATTATGAACCCAATCTTTAGTCAAGGTACTCACAGCAGCACCTGTATCCACCTCAAAAGGTACAAACTTACCATTAACCAAAATATTCACTTCATCTTTACCAATAGCATTGACATTTTTTACTGACAACAGTCTTTCTTCATCAGTATCACTGGAAACTGCTATTAATCCAATAGGGTTTCCATGCGTGGGTTCGAATCCCATCCTCGTCGCCATTATGAAGGAATTTAAAGACTGTCACCATATCCCCCCTCACTCTTCTAGCTTCGAGTGATGGTAAGTGTAATTCCCTCAGCCTCTCATCATAACTGAGATTGCGTATTTCTGGCACCAGTTTCGTGGCATGTCTTTGAACTTTTTCAAGCTTAGCTATGTGCTTTTTCAAGAGCGGATTCCAAAAGGGGGCTGCATATTCGAAGTTTGGCCTCACATAGGTTACATAAATATTTCTGAACATTTCCTTGTCCATGTGCCTGAAGGCTACCCTTACATTTGATAAGAATGCATATGCTGCCCTTACTATGCCATTTATATGTATTTCTGGAGACAAATCTGCCAGTATGTTTACTCTTAGATCTCTCTCATTTTCTGTCTCTTGAAGTTGTACTCCAGCCACTGAGTAGTCAAGCTTAGGCCTTCTTGCACTTGTACCCATTCTCATTACCTTACATTTTGAAGTATTGAATTTCATTAGCCACTTTTCTGACCACTCATGCAGATTATTTAGATCCTCCTGAAGTTCTCTACCATTGTTCTTGTTTTTTACTTTGTTCACAATCTTTGCATCATCTGCAAACATATTCATGAATGAATTTACAGACTCTGGTAGGTCATTTACATATACAAGGAACAAAAGTGGCCCTAAAACTAAACCCTGTGGAACTCCACTACTAACTCTTCTCCATTCAGACACTGAGTGTCTTACTCTAACCCTCTGTTCCCTTCCTTCTAAGTAAGTTTTTATCCATTCCAAAACATTTCCACCTACTCTAGCCATTGATTGCAGCTTCCTAATAAGTCTCCCATGTAGAACAGTGTCAAACGCTTTCTGGAAGTCTAGGAATATGCAATCTGCCCAGCCCTCTCTTTCCTGTAAGATTTGGCTTACCTCATCATAAAATTCTAATAAGTTTGTTACTGTTGATCTACCTTCTCTGAAGCCATGTTGCCTCACTGACAAAAAGTTGAAGGATTCCAAGTGAAGAGAGATATGTTTCCTTAGTAGTTTCTCCATAACTTTGCAAACTATGCTGGTCAAGGAAACTGGTCTATAGTTCAGAGCCGTATCCCTCCTTCCCTTTTTGAAGATAGGTATCACATTTGCTTGTTTCCAGCGTCTTGGAATCTCCCCCGACTCCAGTGACTCCTTAAATATGATACTTAGTGCCACTGATATTGTGTTTGCGCATTTTTTTAAGCACATGAGGGGATATGTCATCAGGACCTGTAGCTTTATGAACATCTAACTCCATCAGCACTTTGCATACCTCTGTGGCAGTAAGGTCGATGTTCTCTAATACTGGCCCTTGAGCTTCTATCACTGCAATCTGAGGGGGTGGGGTATTTTCTACTGTAAATACTGACTGAAACTCCTTGTTCAATTCTTTGCAGATCTCTTTATCCGTCTCAGTGATGCCCCCATCCGCTCTCTTTAGCCTTAAAACCTGTTCTTTTACCTTCAGTTTTCCTCTGATAAAGCTGTGGAAAAGCTTGTGATTTTCTTTAGCCTTCCTGGTGAGGTCCCTCTCATTGTCTCTCTCTGCCTCTCTCCTTTTACTTAGGTAGTCATTTCTTGCTCTTTTGTAGGTTTGCCAGGCATTTATGTTTTTTCTCCTCCTATACCTTTTCCAGCATTTGTCTCTCCTCTCCTTAGCTCTTTTACACCCATTATCGAACCATTTCTCTCTGGCATGAATTACACCTACTTTGGTGACAGGTATGCAGCAATCTATTATCTTCCCATATTTCTCACAAAAGATGTCATGCATTTCTTGTACAGATTTGTTGTAAAATAAGGTTCTCCAGTCAATAACTGCAAAAAGCTCATTCATTTTTATGTAATCTCCTTTCGGATAGTTCCTCCTCATGTCCTCAGTGCCTTTACTCTCAGGAAGAAATATCTTCAATGATATACTCCATCAACAACACACAGTGGTCACTCTTTCCAATTTTTGGTTCATGCATAAATTTTTCAATATCCAATACATTATCTGTGAACACTAGATCAAGTAGTGATGGCTCATCCCCACCCCTGGCCCTTGTTGGTTCCATTACATGTTGGTGTAGGAAATTCCCTTGTACGCAATCTAGGAATCTTGCCCCGAATGAGTCCTCACCACTGTGTGGGTCAAGATTTATCCAATCTATCTCTTTATGATTAAAGTCTCCCATAATCAAAATCCTACATTTTTTTTCCCGTGCCATGTTAACAACTGAGTTTATGACTTCAATAGTACCTATATGACTTTCCTCATAAACTTCTAGCCTATTTTGGTTCCTTGGTGGGTTGTATACAACAGTTATTATAATGCTCTCTGACCCAGTATTTATGCGAGCAACAAGAAATTCCTTGAAATCACTTTCTATTGCCAAGTTTATTTCTTCAACTTGAATCCTTTCTCTTATGAGCAGTGCTATCCCTCCACCAGTCCTCTCAGATCTTTCAACCCTTAGTATTCTGAAGCCCTAAGGAAAAACTGTGACACGGTTTATGTCCTCACCCAACTTAGTCTCTGTAATTGCTACTACATCTGCCTTACTGTTGTGAATCTTATCTTTTATTTCTACTGGCTTACCAGCTAATCCATCAGCATTTGTGTATAACAATCTTAATGAGGCCCCATCCCCTGATCTTCTGTCATTATCTTCTTTATCTCCCCTTTGTCTGGAAGAACTCTGAAATGAAAATTATTCTTCTCTTCTTCATTTCTTTCTTCATTTAACCTTCTTGCCTCTTGCAACAAGTTTTTGATCTTTCCCATCTCTTCCCGTATTCTGTATCGTCTAATGAACACTTCTTTGAATTCTTGAAGGTCTTTTAGACTTTTTTTTCTCAACAATATTTCCCTACATGTTTCCCCTCTCTCAAAGGTTACTTTTGTTGGTCTCGGCTTTCCTTCCCTCGAATATTTACCTAGTTGGTGTATGCTTACAATATCCTCAGGACCACAAACTACTCCAAGCTTTCTTATCAGGTCTACAACCTTAGCTTTATTTTCTTCAAGTCTCCCCTGCCATGTTGGTTCCTGGGATTCGCTTATGCCTGAGATTACCACTGTCTTCTCCTTATCAAGTGCCTTTTTGATCAGTGGGCTTGCCCTTTCCATCACAACGTCTTTCATTTTTTTGATTACTGTCCCTTTATAGTCAACTGTTTGCATGTTTTCCAGTGCCACCACCATTACAGCCTCTTTTACTGCCACATTCCCCTTTAGTGCATCAGCAAAGGAAGTTTTCATGGCATCATTTTCCATATTCAGCTCCTGGAACTCTTTTCTGAACTGTTCAATGTTTTCCTTAATCTGGACATTCCAAGCAGCAATCTCGTCTCTCTCAGAAGAGAGCAGTGAACTAACATCTAATTCCTTTAGGTTGTCATTCAGCTGTTTGTTTTTATCTTCTTGTTTAGAAAGTCTAGATTCTAGTTAACTCTTTTCCCCTTCCAGCTTCTTTATTCTTTTTTCTAGTTCCTTTCTCTCCTGCCCTTGTGCTTTATTTGCTTCCTCCAAAGATCTTATTTGCTCTCTGAGTGTTTCATTCTCTTTCATTTCTCCATCCATATTCCAAATTTTTTCATCAAGGCTTATAATCATTGCCTCTAAATTCTTGATTTTCTGTTTAAGTCTCCTAATGGCTACCCCTCCTACCAACCCATGGATGGGGGAGGTTTGGGACAGAGATGGCCTCATTTTTATGTTCTCCCTCTCACAGAATATAGAAAGAAGAAGAGAAAGAGGAAAAAAAAGAGAAAAACTTTAATTTAAGCTTCACACAGAATTTTTATATCTCCATATAAGTGCTATTTAGTGACTCAATTTATCTCTTTTCTGGTAACACACATCTTAACTTAAAAACTTTACCATAGTAATTTAAGGATAAAAAGAAAAAGAAAAAAAATGCAACAAAACAAAAGTCAAACCTGAAGGAAAATTTGAATTTGTGTCTGAGGAGGCACCCACCTGTTTCTGATATATATTCTTCCTAACAGATAAACTCACTTGCTAACCAAGATATGTTATTACAGGATTAGACTTTACATTTAACTCAATAGATATACAAAATAAAAAAAAATAGTAAAGAGAAAGCTAAAAGAAAAGCAAAAAAATGAAGAAAATAAGACAGCTGTACTACTTGGCAACTTAACTCAGTACTGTTGACAGGTGGATATTTGGTATTTATTTAATTATTCAATTATTTTGTGTATCAAACTAACTAACAAGTTAATATAAATGGGAAGGATACTGATTTTAACAATATATGGAACCACAGGATCAGGTAAACGGCTTAAGAGCTTTCCCCAGTTTACACAAAAAATTAGGTAATGTGATGTGATGGCTTCACCTCTGGCAACTCTTCTAAATTTCCTTCAAGGCAGAACTGGACAGCAGCTTCTCTCTCCCCTCACGAAAATGTTCTAAATTTTTTTCCTTTAATATTTTGGACAGTCTCGTCATACAACAAATATAAGCTTTGTACTCACAATACTCTGCAGGATTTCAGATTTAGGGAAATTATGGTAAAGTTTTCCACTAAGCACTTAGTCACTCAAAAACACAAGTAAAAATTTAAGAGAAGCAGTTGCGTGGCCCACGGAGAGAGATGCAACTACTGCAACAGGCTGAATCACTTAGAATCTCAATGTTTGGAGAAAAATGGATATGCACAAGCATCTAAGAAGATGGGTGTGAATGCAGTGGACGGTGATGATTCCAAGTCAGATACTTCAGCCGAATATATCCTAGGTGTCAAGTTGCAGACGAGACGTGGAGAGCCAGAAGAAACGACGGTGAACAAAAGTGATAATCGCTGTACACATCAAGTGATGAAAGTGAATAAAGTGTCAGAAAAATCCAAATATCTATATACCGATCTGAAAGTTGGTGAAAATAGTGTCAAATTTCAAATCGATAGCGGAGCAGGTGTAAATGTGTTACCTCGAAATATGGTTCCCAATATTGTAAAAATTGAATCTAGTGAAGGGTTACAACTAGAAATGTGGAATAATTCCGCAGCCAAACCAGTTGGAAAATGTAGAATTAAAGTGAAAAATTAGAGAAATTCAAAGAGATATAATGTCGAATTTATTATAGTGGCTGAGAATTATATGCCTTTGTTAGGAAAACGTGCATCAGAACAGATGGGTTTCCTTACCATCAATTATGATAACATATGTTCTGTACACAGTGAATCTTGTAATACTGATGTTTTTCAGGAATATTCAGATGTGTTTGGTAATGAAATTGGTAAGTAACCTGGGGTGGTACAGATGACTTTAGACAAAGAAGTCAAGCCATTTGCTATATCTTCATGTAGAGTGCCAATTCAACTTAAAAGGAAGGTAAAATCCAAATTATCTGAGTTAGAGAAACAAAATGTCATTTGTAAAGTAGATGAACCAACTGAATGGGTGAGTCGCATGGTAGTAGCTTCTAAGAAAAACAGTGAAGACATAAGAATTTGCATAGATCCTCAGCAATTAAATAAAGCCATAATTAGAGAAATGCATCCTTTGCCAATTATCGATGATGTTTTACCTGAATTACCACAAGCTAAAGTGTTCTCTAAACTAGATTTAAGAAATGGATATTGACACTGTGTTTTGGATGAAGAGTCAAGTCATTTAACTACCTTTCAAACCCCTTTTGGAAGATATCGGTGGCTTAGACTGCCTTTTGGCCTAGCAATCAGTAGTGGAGTTTTTCAGAAACGACTGCAGAGCTCTTTAGATGGTTTGCTAGGAATAATTTGCATTGCTGATGACATTTTGGTATATGGAATAGGTAATTCTCTAGAAGAAGCACAGTTAGATCATGATGAAAATTTAAGAAATTTAATGGAAAGATGTCGTAAGCATGGTATCCGTCTTAACAGAGAAAAGGCTGAAATAAGAAAGAGTGAGATAACATTTCTTGGACATGTAATAACTAATGAAGGCCTTAAGCCAGATCCCAGTAAAATTGAAGCAATTGTATCGATGAAAGCTCCAACTAATGTCACTGAGATTCAATGCTTTAGTGGAATGATAAACTATTTGTCAAAATTCATGCCTAGACTCTCTGACCTGATGGTGCCCATACAACAACTTTTACGTAAAGACAAAGAATGGTGTTGGGGTGATGAACAGGCTAGAGCTTTTGAGAAAATTAAGTGTTGCATCACTAAGACTCCAATTCTTGCTAATTATGATAAAAATAAACAATTAGTTATACAGTGTGATGCTAGCAAATGTGGACTTGGTGCAGTTCTAATGCAAGATGGTAGACCATTGTCTTATGCAAGCAGAGCTCTAACTGACACGGAAACAAGGTATGCTCAGATAAAGAAAGAAATGCTGGCTATTGTGTTTGCTTTAAAGAAATTCCATCAGTACACTTTTGGACATCATACTTTGGTTATAGTTGATCACAAACCACTTCAGAGTATAATCTTGAAACCATTAGATAGAGCACCAAAGAGGCTACAAGGCATGTTATTGACTGCACAACAATATGATATTGAACTTAAGCATACTGCCGGTAAGAACATGCATATAGCAGATTTGCTGTCTCGATCATTTCTTAGTGAAACTGAAAATGGTAATGATTTTGAATATGTTAATGTTGTATCTTATTTGCCTATTAGGGAAGACAGGTTAAAGAAAATTCGTGATGCTGTGGCCAGTGATGAAATTGTGCTTGAAGTGACAAATATGATAACAAATGGGTGGCCAGAGTATAAATGTAATGTACCTATAACTGTTTTGCCTTATTGTCATATCAGAGATGAATTATCTATACAGAATGGACCTGTATTTAAAGGTGATAGAGTTGTGATTCCTGCCAATTTGAGGAAAGAAATTAAACAGGCTATTCACTCTTGTCACATTGGCGTAGAAAGTTGTCTACAAAGGGCTCGTGAGTGTGTATATTGGCCTGGTATGAATGGTGATATTAAAGAACATATTTCTCAATGTGAAATCTGTTGCAAATTTCAAAAATCTCAGCAGAAAGAAACTCTTATGCCACATGAAGTGTCTGATAGGCCATGGGAGAAAGTTGGCACAGATATTTTTGAATTGAGTAACCAGTTTTATCTAGTAACAGTAGACTATTTCAGTAATTTCTGGGAAATTAATAGGTTAGAAGATATAAAAGCATCTACTGTTATACGTAAGCTAAAAGCACATTTTGCAAGGTATGGTACTCCTTCCATCTTAGTTAGTGACTGTGGAAATCAATTTACAGGTGATTTATTTCAGAATTTTATAAGAGTGTGGGATATAGAACATTGTACGTCAAGCCCTAAACATCCTCAGTCTAATGGACAGGCAGAATCCGCTGTAAAAACTGCAAAGTCCATACTCAGAAAAGCCATAGAAAGCAATAATGACCCTTATTTGGCAATATTAGACTACTGTAATTGTCCGTCTCACAGTGATGAATACAGTCCGGCTCAATAAAGCCTAGGGAGACCCACACATACTCTTCTCCCAGTTTCTTCAAAGTTGTTGAAACCATCTGAGATCAATGTAGATAAAATTAAGATTAACAGACATTATAGAAATAGCAGGTCCGCTAAATATTACAATGTGCATGCCAAAGATCTTGATCCTTTACAGGAAGATGATGTTGTGAGAATAAAACCCACTGTAATGGGAAAGAAAGCTTGGGAAAAAGGTATTGTGAAGGAACGTTTAGACGAGAGATCTTATGAAATTTCAACTGATGCTGGTTTATTGAGAAGAAATAGAGTAGACCTTAATAAGTCAAATGAAAGAAATGTTTCGTATCACAGTAGTGAAGATTCTCGTAATGTAGTACAAAATAAGCAACAGGTTGAAATTCCACAGGATAAACATGTAAACCCAACAAATGAGAATCTCAGAGTTCAAGAGTCTTTCACTCCTCAAAGAAGAATCACAAGGAGTACAAGGAATATTTTACCCTCTAAATATAATGATTTTGTTGTTTACAAAGAGTGATTTATTTTTTGTTTTCAAGATGATAACTTATTTTATTCTTCATAAAAAGAGGGATGTTACAATATTTGATATAATTGTTATTTTGTTAACGAACGCATCCATGTTTTGTTTACATTGAAAGTAATAAAGATGCCCACTAGGTGGCCAGACAAGAACTGTTAAAAATGCCCTTTCAGTCTCCTATATTATTGTGCCTCATTCATCTATAAATATCTCCAAATTTAAGGAGCATCAAACATATAATATATATATATATAATATATATATATATATATATATATATATATATATATATATATATATATATATATATATATATATATATATATATATATATATATATATATATATATATATATATATATATATATATATATGTGATTACCTAATTGTGATTACCTAATTGTGTTTACGGGAAAGAGCCCAAAGCTCGTATCTTCCCGTCTCCTCATCGGTTCCATTTTATACTTAGTGATACTTATCATACATGTCCTTAAAACTATGGATTCAGATAGCATTAACTACCTCCTCGCTTAGCCAATTCCAGTTATCAACTACTCTTACACTGAAAAAGTATTTCCTTACATCCTGCAAAGAAGTTTTCTTACGAAGCTTCAAACTATGACCTCTAGTTCTAGAGCCAGCCATATCAAAATATCGATCCCTATCCACTCTATCATAACCATGAAGGAATTTAAAGACTGTCACCATATCCCCCCTCACTCTTCTAGCTTCGAGTGATGGTAAGTCTAATTCCCTAAGCCTCTCATCATAACTGAGATTGCGTATTTCTGGCACCAGTTTCGTGGCATGTCTTTGAACTTTTTCAAGCTTAGCTATATGCTTTTTCAAGTGCGGATTCCAAAAGGGGACTGCATATTCGAGTTTTGGCCTCACAATGTGTGATTACCTAATTGTGATTACCTAATTGTGTTTACGGGAAAGAGCCCAAAGCTCGTATCTTCCCGTCTCCTCATCGGTTCCATTTTATACTTAGTGATACTTATCATACCTGTCCTTAAAACTATTGATTGAGATAGCATTAACTACCTCCTCGCTTAGCCAATTCCAATTATCAACTACTCTTACACTGAAAAAGTATTTCCTTACATCCTGCAAAGAAGTTTTCTTACCAAGCTTCAAACTATGACCTCTAGTTCTAGAGCCTGCCATATCAAAAAATCAATCCCAATCCACTCTATCACAACCATGAAGGAATTTAAAGACTGTCACCATATCCCCCCTCAATCTTCTAGCTTCGAGTGATGGTAAGTCTAAGTCCCTCAGCCTCTCATCATAACTGAGATTGCGTATTTCTGTCACCAGTTTCGTGGCATGTCTTTGAACTTTTTCAAGCTTAGCTATGTGCTTTTTCAAGTGCGGATTCCAAAAGGGGGCTGCATATTCGAGTTTTGGCCTCTCATAGGTTACATAAATATTTCTGAACATTTCCTTGTCCATGTGCCTGAAGGCTACCCTTACATTTGATAAGAATGCATATGCTGCCCTTACTATGCCATTTATATGTATTTCTGGAGACAAAGCTACCAGTATGTTTACTCCTAGATCTCTCTCATTTTCTGTCTCTTGAAGTTGTACTCCAGCCACCGATAGTCAAGCTTGGGCCTTCTTGCACTTGTACCCATTCTCATTACCTTACATTTTGAAGTACTGAATTTCATTAGCCACTTTTCTGACCATTCATGCAGAATATTTAGATCTTCCTGAAGCTCTCTACCATTGTTCTCGTTTCTTACTTTCTTCACAATCTTTGCATCATCTGCATACATATTCATGAATGAATTTACAGACTCTGGTAGGTCATTTACATATACAAGGAACAAAAGTGGCCCTAAAGCTGAACCCTGTGGAACTCCACTGCTAACTCTTCTCCATTTAGACACTGAGTGTCTTACTCTAACCCTCTGTTCCCTTCCTTCTAAGAAAGTTTTTATCCATTCCAAGACATTTCCACCTATTCTAGCAATTGCTTGCAGCTTCCTAATAAGTCTCCCATGTGGAACAGTGTCAAACGCTTTCTGGAAGTCTAGGAATATGCAATCTGCCCAGCCCTCTCTTTCCTGTAAGATTCGGCTTACCTCATCATAAAATTCTAATAAGTTTGTTACAGTTGATCTACCTTCTCTGAAGCCATGTTGCCTCACTGACAAAATGTTGAAGGATTCCAAGTGAAGAGAGATATGTTTCCTTAGTAGTTTCTCCATAACTTTGCAAACTATACTGGTCAAGGAAACTGGTCTATAGTTCAGAGCCGTATCCCTCCTTCCCTTTTTGAAGATAGGTATCACATTTGCTTGTTTCCAGCACCTTGGAATCTCCCCTGACTCCAGTGACTTTTTACAACAAATCTGTACAAGAAATGTATGACATCTTTTGTGAGAAATATGGGAAGATAGTAGATTGCTGCATACCTGTCACCAAAGTAGGTGTAATTCATGCCAGAGAGAAATGGTTCGATAATGTGTGTAAAGGAGCTAAGGAGTGGAGAGACAAATGCTGGAAAAGGTATAGGAGGAGAAAAAACATAAATGCCTGGCAAACCTACAAAAGAGCAAGAAATGACTACCTAAGTATAAGGAGAGAGGCAGAGAGAGACTATGAGAGGGACATCACCAGGAAGGCTAAAGAAAATCACAAGCTTTTCCACAGCTTTATCAGAGGAAAACTGAAGGTAACAGAACAGGTTTTAAGGCTAAAGAGAGAGGATGGAAGCATCACTGAGACGGATGAAGAGATCTGCAAAGAATTGAACAAGGAGTTTAAGTCAGTATTTACAGTAGAAAATACCCTACCCCCTCAGATTGCAGAGATAGAAGCTCAAGGGCCGGTATTCGAGAACATCAACCTTACAGCCACAGAGGTATGCAAAGCGCTGATGGATTTAGATGTTCATAAAGCTACATGTCCTGATGACATATCCCCTCATGTGCTTAAAAAATGCGCAAACTCAATATCATTGGCACTAAGTATCATATTTAAAAAGTCACTGGAGTCAGGGGAGATTCCAAGATGCTGGAAACAAGCAAATGTGATACCTATCTTCAAAAGGGGAAGGAGGGATACGGCTCTGAACTACAGACCAGTTTGCAAAGTTATGGAGAAACTACTAAGGAAACATATCTATCTTCACTTGGAATCCAACTTTTTGTCAGTGAGGCAACATGGCTTCAGAGAAGGTAGATCAACAGTAACAAACTTATTAGAATTCTATGATGAGGTAAGCCGAATCTTACAGGAAAGAGAGGGCTGGGCAGATTGCATATTCCTAGACTTCCAGAAAGCGTTTGACACTGTTCCACATGGGAGACTTATTAGGAAGCTGCAAGCAATTGCTAGAATAGGTGGAAATGTCTTGGAATGGATAAAAACTTACTTAGAAGGAAAGGAACAGAGGGTTAGAGTAAGACACTCAGTGTCTGAATGGAGAAGAGTTAGTAGTGGAGTTCCACAGGGTTCAGTTTTAGGGCCACTTTTGTTCCTTGTATATGTAAATGACCTACCAGAGTCTGTAAATTCATTCATGAATATGTTTGCAGATGATGCAAAGATTGTGAAGAAAGTAAAAAACGAGAACAATGGTAGAGAACTTCAGGAAGATCTAAATAATCTGCATGAGTAGTCAGAAAAGTGGCTAATGAAATTCAATACTTCAAAATGTAAGGTAATGAGAATGGGTACAAGTGCAAGAAGGCCCAAGCTTGACTACTCGGTGGCTGGAGTACAACTTCAAGAGACAGAAAATGAGAGAGATCTAGTAGTAAACATACTGGCAGAGTTATCTCCAGAAATACATATAAATGGCATAGTAAGGGCAGCATATGCATTCTTATCAAATGTAACGGTAGCCTTCAGGCACATGGACAAGGAAATGTTCAGAAATATTTATGTAACCTATGTGAGGCCAAAACTCGAATATGCAGCCCCCTTTTGGAATCCACACTTGAAAAATCACATAGCTAAGCTTGAAAAAGTTCAAAGACATGCCACGAAACTGGTGCCAGAAATACGCAATCTCAGTTATGATGAGAGGCTGAGGGAATTAGACTTACCATCACTCGAAGCTAGAAGATTGAGGGGGGATATGGTGACAGTCTTTAAATTCCTTCATGGTTATGATAGAGTAGATAGGGATCGATATTTTGATATGGCTGGCTCTAGGAATAGAGGCCATAGTTTGAAGCTTCGTAAGAAAAGTTCTTTGCAGGATGTAAGGAAATACTTTTTCAGTGTAAGAGTAGTTGATAATTGGAATTCGTTAAGCCAGGAGGTAGTTAATGCTATCTCAATCCATAGTTTTAAGGACAGGTATGATAAGTATCACTAAGTATAAAATGGAACCGATCAGGAGACGGGAAGATACGAGCTTTGGGCTCTTTCCCGTAAACACAATTAGGTAATCACCCAGTGCCACTGATATTGAGTTTGTGCATTTTTTAAGTACATGAGGGAATATGTCATCAGGACCTGTAGCTTTATGAACATCTAAATCCATCAGCGCTTTGCATACCTTTGTGGCTTTAAGGTTGATGTTCTCTAATACCGGCCCTTGATCTGCTATCTCTGCAATCTGAGGGGGTGGGGTATTTTCTATTGTAAATACTGACTGAAACTCCTCATTCAATTCTTTGCAGATCTCTTCATACGTCTCAGTGATGCTTCCATCCGCTCTCTTTAGCCTTAAAACCTGTGCTTTTACCTTCAGTTTTCCTCTGAAAAAATTGTGGAAAAGCTTGGGATTTTCTTTAGCCTTTATGGTGATGTCCCTCTCATAGTCTATCTCTGCGTCTCTCCTTTTAATGAGGTAGTCATTTCTTGCTCTTTTGTAGGTTTGCCAGGCATTTATGTTTTTTCTCCTATAAGTTTTCCAGCATTTGTCTCTCCACTCCTTAGCTCTTTTACGCTCATTATCGAACCATTTCTCTCTGGCATGAAATTACACCTACTTTGGTGACAGGTATGCAGCAATCTACTATCGTCTCATATTTCTCATAAAAGATGTCATACATTTCTTGTACAGATTTGTTGTAAAATAAGGTTCTCCAGTCAATAACTGCAAAAAGCTCATACATTTTGATATAATCTCCTTTCGGATAGTTCCTCCTCATGTCCTCAGTGCCTCTACTCTCAGGCAGAATATCTTTAATGATATACTCCATCAACAACACACAGTGGTCACTTTTTCCAATTGGTGGTTCATACTAAATTTTTTCAATATCCAGCACATTATCTGTGAATACTAGATGAAATAGTGATGGCTCATCCCCACCCCTGGCCCTCGTTGGTTCCATTATATGTTGGTGTAGGAAATTCCCTTGTATGCAATCTAGGAATCTTGCCCCGAATGAGTCCTCACCACTGTGTTGGTCAAGATTTATCCAATCTATCTCTTTATGATTAAAATCTCCCATAATCAAAATCCTATATTTTTCTCCCGTGCAATGTTAATAACTGAGTTTATGACTTCAATAGTACCTATATGACTTTCCTCATAAACTTCTAGCCTATTTTGGTTCCTTGGTGGTTTATATACAACAGTTATTATAATGCTCTCTGATCCAGTAATTATGCGAGCAACAAGAAATTCCTTGAACTTATTTTCTATAGCCAAGTTTATTTCTTCAACTTGAATCCTTTCATTTATGAGCAGTGCTATCCCTTCACCAGTCCTCTCAGATCTTTTAACCCTTAATATTCTGAAGCCCTTAGGAAAAACTGTGACACTGTGTATGTCCCCACTCAACTTAGTCCCTATAATTGCTACTATATCTGCCTTACTGTTGTGAATCCTATCTTTTAATTCTACTGCCTTACCAGCTAATCCATCAGCATTTGTGTATAACAATCTTAATGAGGCCCCATCCCCTGATCTTCTGTCATTATCTTCTTTCTCTCCCCTTTGTCTGGAAGAACTCTGAAATGAAAATTTTTCTTCTCTTCTTCATTCCTTTCCTCATTTAACCTTCTTGTCTCTTGCAACAAATTTTTGATCTTTCTCATCTCCTCCTGTGTTCTGTATCATCTAATGAACACTTCTTTAAATTCTTGAAGGTCTTTTAGACTTTTTTTTCTCAACAATATTTCCCTACATGTTTCCCCTCTCTCAAAGGTTACTTTTGTTGGTCTCTGCTTTCCTTCCCTCAAATATTTGCCTAGTTGGTGTGTTTACAATATCCTCAGGACCACAAACTACTCCAAGCTTTCTTATCAGGTCTACAACCCTAGCTTTATTTTCTTCAAGTCTCCCCTGCCATATTGGCTCCTGGGATTCGCTTATGCCTGAGATTACCAATGTCTTCTCTTCATCAAGTGCCTTTTTGATCAGTGGGTGTGCCCTTTCCATCACAACGTCTTTCATTTTTTTGATTACTGTCTCTTTATAGTCAACTGTTTGTATGTTTTCCAGTGCCACCGCCTTTACAGCCTCTTTTACTGCCACATTTCCCTTTAGTGCATCGGCAAAGGAAGTTTTCATGGCATTATGTTCCATATTCAGCTCCTGGAACTCTTTTCTAAACTGTTCAATGTTTTCCTTAATCTGGACATTCCAAGCTGCACTCTCGTCTCTCTCAGAAGAGAGCAGTGAACTAACATCTAATTCATTTAGGTTGTCATTCAGCTGTTTGTTTTTATCTTCTTGTTTAGAAATTCTGGTTTCTAGTTCACTCTTTTCCCCTTCCAGCTTCTTTATTAATTTTCTAGTTCCTTTCTCTCCTGCCCTTGTGCTTTATTTGCTTCCTCCAAAAATCTTATTTCCTCGCTGAGTGTTTCATTCTCTTTCATTTCTCTATCCATATTCCGAATTTTATCATCAACGCTTGTAACCATTACCTCTTAACCCTTGATTTTCTGTTTTAGTCTCCTAATAGCTACCCCTCCTCCCGACCCATGGGTGGGAGAGGATTGGGACAGAGATGGCCTCATTTTTATGTTCTCCCTCTCACAGAATATAGAAAGAAGAAGAGAAAGAGAAGAAAAAGATAGAAAAACTTTTATTTAAGCTTCACACAGAATTTTTATATCTTCATATAAGTGCTATTTAGTGACTCAATTTATCTCTTTTCTGGTAACACACATCTTAACTTAAAAATTTGAGTATGGTAATTTGAGGATAAAAAGATAAAGAAAAAAAATGCAACAAAAACAAAAGTCAAACCTGAAGGAAAATTCGAATTTGTGTCTGAGGAGACACCCACCTGTTTCTACTATATATTCTTCTTAACTGATAAACTCGCTTGCTAACCAAGATATGTTATCACAGGATCAGACTTAACATTTAACTCAATATATATACAAAATAAAAAAATAGTAAAAGAGAAAGTTAAAAGAAAAGAAAAATAAATTGAAGAAAATAAGACAGCTGTACTACTTGCAAACTTAACTCAGTACTGTTGACAGGTGTATTTTTGGTATTTATTTAATTTTTCAATTATTTCGTGTATCAAACTAGGTATCAAATTAATATAAATGGGAGGGATACTGATTTTAACAATATATGGAACCACAGGATCAGGTGAACGGCTTAATAGCTCTCCCCAATTTACACAAAAAATTAGGTAATGTGATGCAATGGCTTCCCCTCTGGCAACTCTTCTAAATTTCCTTCAAGGCAGAACAGGACAGTTTCTTCTCTTTCCCCTCACGAAAATGTTCTCAATTTTTTCCTATAATATTTTGGACAGTGTCGTCACACAACAAATATAAGTTTTGTACTCACAATACTCTGCAGGATTTCTTATTTTGGGAAATTATGTATAATTTATGCACTATAGTCTTAGTCACTCAAAAACACAAGGAAAAGTTTAAGAGATACTGAATATTTGTGTACTGAATACATGTGTGTGTAATTACCTAATTGTGATTACCTAATTGTGTTTACGGGAAAGAGCCCAAAGCTCGTATCTTCCCGTCTCCTGATCAGTTCCATTTTGTACTTAGTGATACTTATCATACCTGTCCTTAAAACTATGGATTCAGATAGCATTAACTACCTCCTCGCTTAGCGAATTCCAATTATCAACTACTCTTACACTGAAAAAGTATTTCCTTACATCCTGCAAAGAACTTTTCTTACGAAGCTTCAAACTATGACCTCTAGTTCTAGAGGCTGCCATATCAAAATATCGATCCCTATCTACTCTATCATAACCATGAAGGAATTTAAAGACTGTCACCATATCCCCCCTCACTCTTCTAGCTTCGAGTGATGGTAAATCTATTTCTTTCAGCCTTTCATCATAACTGAGATTGCGTATTTCTGGCACCAGTTTCGTGGCATGTCTTTGAACTTTTTCAAGCTTAGCTATGTGCCTTTTCAAGTGCGGATTCCAAAGGGGGCTGCATATTCGAGTTTTGGCCTCACATAGGTTACATAAATATTTCTGAACATTTCCTTGTCCAAATGCCTGAAGGCTACCCTTACATTTGATTAGAATGCATATGCTGCCCTTACTATGCCATTTATATGTATTTCTGGAGACAAATCTGCCAGTATTTTTACTCCTAGATCTCTCTCATTTTCTGTCTCTTGAAGTTGTACTCCAGCTACCGAGTAGTCAAGCTTGGGCCTTCTTGCACTTGTACTCATTCTCATTACCTTACAGTCTGAAGTACTGAATTTCATTAGCCACTTTTCTGACCACTCGTGCAGACTATTTAGATCTTCCTGAGGTTCTCTACCATTGTTCTCGTTTCCTACTTTCTTCACAATCTTTGCATCATCTGCAAACATATTCATGAATGAATTTACAGACTCTGGTAGGTCATTTACATATACAAGGAACAAAAGTGGCCCTAAAACTGAACCCTGTGGAACTCCACTACTAACTCTTCTCCATTCAGACACTGAGTGTCTTACTCTAACCCTCTGTTCCCTTCTTTCTAAGTAAGTTTTTATCCATTTCAAGACATTTCCACTATTCTAGGCATTGCTTGCATTCCTAATAAGTCTTCCAAGTGGAACAGCCCTCTCTTTCCTGTAAGATTTGGCTTACCTCATCATAAAATTCTAACAAGTTTGTTACTGTTGATCTACCTTCTTTGAAGCCATGTTGCCTCACTGACAAAAAGTTGAAGGATTCCAAGTGAAGAGAGATATGTTTCCTTAGTAGTTTCTCCATAACTTTGCAAGCTATGCTGGTCAAGGAAACTGGTCTATAGTTCAAAGACGTATCCCTCTTTCCCTTTTTGAAGATAGGTATCACATTTTCTTGTTTCCAGCAACTTGGAATCTTCCCTGACTCCAGTGACTTTTTAAATATGATACTTAGTGCCACTGATATTGAGTTTGCGCATTTTTTAAGTACATGAGGGGATATGTCATCAGGACCTGTAGCTTTATGAACATCTAAATCCATCAGCGCTTTGCATACCTCTGTGGCTGTAAGGTTGATGTTCTCTAATACCGACCCTTGAGCTTCTATCACTGCAATCTGAGGGGGTGGGGTATTTTCTACTGTAAATACTGACTGAAACTCCTTGTTCAATTCTTTGCAGATCTCTTCATCCGTCTCATTGATGCTTCCATCCGCTCTCTTTAGCCTTAAAACCTGTTCTTTTACCTTCAGTTTTCCTCTGATAAAGCTGTGGAAAAGCTTGTGATTTTCTTTAGCCTTCCTGGTGATGTCCCATTCATAGTCTCTCTCTGCCTCTCTTCTTTTACTTAGGTAGTCATTTCTTGCTCTTTTGTAGGTTTGCCTGGCATTTATGTTTTTTCTCCTCCTATACCTTTTCCAGCATTTGTCTCTCCACTCCTTAGCTTTTTTACACTCATTATCGAACCATTTCTCTCTGGCATGAATTACACCTACTTTGGTGACAGGTATGCAGCAATCTACAATCTTTCTATATTTCTCACAAAAGATGTCATACATTTCTTGTACGGATTTGTTGTAAAATAAGATTCTCCAGTCAATAACTGCAAAATGCTCATTCATTTTGATGTAATCTCCTTTCGGATAGTTCCTCCTCAAGTCCTCAGTGCCTCTTCTTTCAGGCAGAATATCTTCAATGATATACTCCATCAACAACACACAGTGGTCACTCTTTCCAATTGGTGGTTCATACTCAATTTTTTCAATATCCAACACATAGTCTGTGAATACTAGATCAAATAATGATGGCTCATCCCCACCCTTGGCCCTTGTTGGTTCCATTACATGTTGGTGTAGGAAATTCCCTTGTACGCAATCTAGGAATCTTTCCCCGAATGAGTCCTCACCACTGTGTGGGTCAAGATTTATCCAATCTATTTCTTTATAATTAAAATCTCCCATAATCAAAATCCTACATTTTCTCTCCCGTGCCATGTTTACAACTGAGTTTATGACTTCAATAGTACCTATATGACTTTCCTCATAAACTTCTAGCCTATTCTGGTTCATTGGTGGGTTATATACAACAGTTATTATAATGCTATCTGACCCAGTAATTATGCGAACAACAAAAAATTCCTTGAATTCACTTTCTATAGCCAAGTTTCTTTCTTCAACCTGAATCCTTTCACTTATGAGCAGTGCTATCCCTCCACCAGTCCTTTCAGATCTTTCAATCCTTAATATTTTGAAGCCTTTAGGAAAAACTGTGACACTGTTTATGTCCTCACCCAACTTAGTCTTTGTAATTGCTACTATATCTGCCTTACTGTTGTGAATCCTATCTTTAAATTCTACTGCCTTACCAGCTAATCCATCAGCATTTGTGTATAACAGTCATTATCTTCTTTATCTCCCCTTTGTCTGGAAGAACTCTGAAATGAAAATTTTTCTTTTCTTCTTCATTTCTTTCCTCATTTAACCTTTTTGTGTGATTACCTAATTGTGATTACCTAATTGTGTTTATGGGAAAGAGCCCAAAGCTCGTATCTTCTCGTCTCCTGATCAGTTCCATTTTATACTTAGTGATACTTATCACACCTGTCCTTAAAACTATGGATTGAGATAGCATTAATTACCTCCTCGCTTAGCCAGTTCTAATTATCAACTACTCTTACACTGAAAAAGTATATCCTTACATCCTGCAAAGAAGTTTTCTTACCAAGCTTCAAACAATGACCTCTAGTTCTAGAGCCAGCCATATCAAAATATCGATCCCTATCCACTCTATCATAACCATTGTGGGGGTTTAGGATGCTAGAGTGTTGTTAAGATTCTGTTTTACTAAGGGGACTCAAAGTACCGAGCTCGGTTAAGAGCTCACAAACAGACAGGACAGATATTTATACTTGAACACCCCATCTCTATTACCATTAGTCGGTTAAATGAAACTCAGAATTCAACTTTCTTTTAATTTTGGAAATGCAATGACATTGAAAGAATTGAATTAAATTTCTCAAATTAAATTTTATGAAATGCTGCCTCGAATCCCGGAGGTGGTGAGCACGACTTCGTTTCCCGGCACCACGGACGTATGCCAAGACTTTGGCCTCAACTCGATGATTACCTCTGTCACACAGGCAGAGTAGAATACAGGACACTTGTTGTGCTAGATGAATTCCTGTGAAGATGCCACGTAGCTAAGATTTGAAATAAACTTAGACTGCCCAGGCGAGATGTTGCCTCTGGGCAGTCTCGGCGCCAAAAGAGAGCGTCTCATTGTCCCTCCTGGTGAGTTCATCTGTAGGGTACATTTCTAGAGCAGTAATTGGCTCTGATATCATTTTAAGGACTATTTTAGTGGTGGTCCCTGGCAGGCAATTATAGCAGAGATGCAAGGGAGAGACAGTATTTGTAGGTGCAACAAGTGGAAGCAAATAAAATAAAACGAGAATAATAATGAAAAGTTAGGTTACTGGTAAAATATCTCATAATTTTCTTGGCTCGTAGCAGACAGAAAATAGGAGCAGCCTTTATATCGGGGCTATACTTCTACACGTACAAGAAGAGTAAATAAGGTATATTTAAAATTAGCTATAAGCTAAAATACAAATTGCAAATAATCATAATCTGCAAAAGTCAAGAAGTGGGAATTATTTTTTAGTTAGAAAATAACAGTTATGTTACTAATTTATTTAATAAGGCATCTAACAGCCTCTGGTGACTTTGAGCGAAACACTCTGTCACAAAGGCCCTTTCTAGAGAATATTGATTTAGCAAAATTCTACTACAGAAGGCGAAAAAAGAACAGAGGAAGTTACGGTGACTTCAGTGTTTTTATGAGGGATGAGATATCCTTCTCATGGAAAAGAACAAATGAACAATAAGAATGGGATCCACCCCTGGAACATAACATACTATTAGTAAAAGTAAACAAGTCTTGTAAACAAAACATTAAATGACATGCAAAACATAAAAGAAATGTGATCAAATTCAAATTTCAAGAAAATTAAATCACAATTAGATATCAGTGAATATCAATATTTAAGTTTATGAATGCTTCACATGCAAGAAGGCAATAATATAATGTACAAAAAAAATACAGTATACGCAAATGTAAAATTTGAACCACGTCGTCATTAACATTGGCGACTGGATTTAAAACAGTTTCAGCTATTCAACACTAAACGAAAATGTTTCCGCCATGTTCTGGCTTTCAAAGTCCCACAAAGGGAAATATAAAACTACGATCAAAAAATTATTCTTCATCTTTTTCGTCTTCCATTAGGAATAACGTTTGTACGCTAAAATAAACAAGTACAGTACAGTATTAAAGACATAAAAGATAAACATAAAAAATAAAAAACACATTAGAGAAATAATCTTTACCGACTAGTCAAATTTAGGCTAACAGCACCAGCTTCCTCATTTGAGGGTAACGACCGTCGACCTAGTAGATCAGCAAGGTCATTGTCCTTGCCATGAACATGTTGGGCAGTGAATTTGAAAAGATTCAGGTAAAGTGCCCACCTTTTCAGGCGAGGATTTAGCTTGTCTGCAGTCTGTAAATATAGGAGAGGTCGGTGGTCGGTTCTCGGTGTAAAATGTTGGCCATACAGATGGACTTCAAATTTCTTTATGGCCCAATATGCAGCTAGAGCTTCCTTCTCCACAGTGGAGTAATTTCGCTCTGCAGGGCGAAGCCTGCGGCTTGCATATCGCACTGGAGCTACTTCTGCTGAGTTGTCTGATCGGGCTTGCAAGAGCACGGCACCCAGGCCTTCGTCTGAGGCGTCGGTCTGCAAGATAAATGGAAAATCAGGGTTTACCAGTTGTAATACTGGCTCACCCGCCAATGCTTCTCGGAGCTTGAAAAATTCTCTCTCCGCTTCATCTGTCCATTGGACAGGGGAGGATTTACTTTGCTTCGAGGAGGTCATTTGCTGCAAAGGGGCAGTGTTAGTATTAAAGTATGGAATGAAACGTTGGTAGTAACCGACACTACCCAGGAATGATCTGAGTTGAGTGACAGTGGCAGGTTTCTCCATATCCTTAATAGCTTGTACCCTGTCATGTAAAGGGGACATAACTCCTTCTCCAACCACGTGGCCGAGATACTGCAATTGTGTGAAACCAATCTCACATTTGGAAGGCTTTAAATGAAGTCCATGCTGGTTCAGACGAGTGAGAACTCTGCGGAGAGTCTCGAGGTGCGATGACCAATCCTGAGAATGCACCAGAATGTCGTCTATAAAGCATGAAACATTGTCGAGCTCCTGTAGTACTATCCTCATGAGTCTGCTGAAGCAGCCAGGGGCATTTACCATACCAAAAGGCATGACCCTGAACTGGTATAGACCATATCTTGTGGAAAAAGCTGTAAGAGGCTTGGTAGTCTCGCTCAACGGGACTTGCCAAAATCCACTGGCCAAATCCAACTTGGACAGGTAACGGGCTTGGGAAAGCAACGAGAAAATATGCTCAGCGTCAGCAATGGGCTCTCCATCAAAGATGGTACGGGAGTTAAGCTTACGACAGTCAAGGCAGAACCTGTGACTGCCATCTCGCTTACGCACTGCCAGTAACGGCGAACACCAAGGCGAAATGCTCTTTTCAACTATTCCGAGGCGGACCCAAGTGTCAAGATCTTCCTTCAGCCGTAAGGACAGCTGGTGGGGAAGACCATAGGAATGCCGAAATGGCTCTGGGTCATTCAATCTGACATGATGCTCAAGGGTAGTGGTAATGCCTGGGAGGTCGTTGAAGACGTTCTCATAGTCCTCTAATAGCTTGTTCAGCTGTTCCTGTTGACTCGGTTGCAGTCTGGAGTTAATAATGCAATTACTCACACTTTCTTTTCGGTGTGTGGGAATGGCAGGATCCTTACCATCATCAAAAGCTAAGCTTATGTCTTCAATTGCAAGGGCAGTGGCTGCGGCCAGAGGGGCTTCTTCAGAAAAACTCCACTCCCGTAAGTCTGTCTCCACTGCAAGGGTGGAGTATTCCAATATAGGAAGTAAGGGCTGGCTATAATGGAGCACCTGTGTTGCTGCAGCCTCGGAGGTTCTGTTGATGCTTGAGGCATCTATAGGGGTTGCTGGGAGCACCAGCGCAGGATCCCTGTGGGCCTCCGGGTCCTCACAATAAAGCTTCAGCTGGTTAATGTGGTATTTCCGGTTATTGCCATCAACATTTAGCACATAATTGTCAGTAGTCACCCGGTGTACCACAGTGTACGGTCCTTTCCAGCGTAGCATTAGCTTGCGGGTATCTGTTGGAAGAAGTAACAGAGCTCGATCTCCGGGTGTCAGGGCACGACGCCGCGCACGCTTGTCAAAGAGGAGCTTGGCAGTCTGCTGGTGACCCTTAATGGCTAATTGTGCAGTTTTCCAAGCTTTTTTGAGGTGAGACGAAAACTTCAAAATATACTCATAAACGTCCCTATCGTCATCTTCGATGGTAGGTGAATCCCAACATTCTGCCAAGAATTCTACTGGGCCTCTGACCTTATGACCATAAATCATCTCGAAAGGCGAGTATCCAGTAGTGTCGTGGGGCGTGTCTCTGAAGGAGAAAAGTGCAGCAGGGAAGTACTTGTCCCACTGCCTAGGCATATCTATCACTAGCTTGCGCAAACATCGCTTCAATGTCCCGTTATAGCGTTCGCATGCTCCATTTGATTGGGCATGATAGACACTCGTACGAATATGCTTCATTTCTAAAAGGTTACAGAAAGCCTCAAAGTGCCTACTTGTAAACTGACTTCCATTGTCAGAAGTGACCTGCTCAGGAAAGCCAACCCTGGAGCACATTTCAAATAGGGCATGAGCGACTGCTTCAGTTGTGATAGAAGACAGTGGCACTGCATCTGGGTACCTTGTTGCCAGGTCAACATATACCAGGAGGAATTGTTTCCCCGTGGACGAAGCTGGATTAATAGGACCTAGTATGTCCATAGCGACCTTGGAAAATGGCTCCATTGAGAGCTTAGTTATCCCCAGGGGAACTTTCGGTACCAGTGCCATTGAGGTGGATTGACAGACAGGGCAGGAGCCTACATATCTGTCTACCTCGGTGTACATGTTTGGCCATGCAAAAGCCTTCTGAAGGATGTGCCGAGTTTTTGCTTTGCCTCTGTGTCCACTCAGAGGTAAATGGTGTGCCACATACATAGCCTGGCGGCGCAATGAAGCGGGCACCACCAACTGTTTAAAGGTGTTTCCATCTTTAGTCACATGCCTACGAAGTACTCCATCTTCAAGGGCATAAGTGATCTGGCCTCCTCCTCTCACCGTGAAGGTCCTTCTCTCGGTGGCCTGCTGCATCCAGCGTTTGAGGCTGGGGCAGTCTTGCTGCAATTTGGCAAAGTCTGGACGGGACTTCAATGGCTCGAGAGGTGCATCATCTGGTAAAGGAGGGGGAAACTTTCCGCGTTCCACATTACGTGTACTGACTGTAGCAGACTCAACGGAGTCAGTCGGAGAATCGTCCATATTCTTGGCATCGAGGCCAGGAGTTGCTGCTGAAATGGCTTCATGTGACTTCCCCCGAGGGAAGTTATAACGAGAAATGTCCTTATGGCAGAGGTCGGCCTGGAAAGTAGGAACTAGGTTCAGTGCACGACCCATCAAAACAGGGTACATAAGCCCAATCATTGCCACAGCTGGGGCTTTTCCCTTGTAGTATTTGCAATCCAGGTTAATGACACAGCAGCGTCGTATTTGGGGTGTTCCTTCAGCAACCCGCACACAAACGTCTTTGCTGGTAAAATCTTCATCCCTGACGAATTTCTCATCAACAAGTATGCCATTGGCCCCTGTGTCAAGGGCTATCTCAGCTTCCACACCATTTATGGTTTCTAGGCATTTTGGGATCATTTCCAGATCATCATGTTTGATGAATTCCACATTGGCAAGTTTGTGTGGTGGTTCCTCGGCATTATCCTCATTGGCCCTTTCTGGCCCTGTTTCCACAACATGGGCTGAGTTAGTGGCCAGACGGCTATGTGGGCCGCCGCTGTGTGAGGGAGCGTGGTGGCTCTTAGAGTTTGGCTGAAAACCCTGGGAAGGTGGAGCAGAGTAATGGCCTTTGCCTCTTAACTGCTGAGGCTTAGGTCTTACCGGGTCATCCTTCTTGAGTGTAGGTGCATGGCCGTAATAAGATTTAGGAGTGTGAGGAGGATGAGCTGGACGATTGAAGTTCTGCGAGGGGCTCTTGTGCTTCCCGTTCCTGTAATCTCTATTTCCGGATAAAGGACTACTGTCTGGGATTCCCGCTCGAAGCCGAGCAAGCGCAAGCTCATGTTCATGTTGTGCTTGTGCCTCCTCACGTTGTGCTTGTGCCTCATCACTTGCTCTCTTCTCCAGCTTATCTCGGCGCTCAACCATCTTCTCATGAGCCCATTCGAAGAGCTTCTGTCTTGGGGAAAAACCGTATCTCTCACCCCTAGCAATCAGTATGTCTAGGTAACGCTCCTCATCGAATGTTTTGATGGTTTCCATGTTTGTTTCCTAAACAGTCAATAACGAAGTGCCAAATCAACCACAAAAAAAAACAAATCTCTACAATACAGTAGTAGAAAAAAAAATGAAAGAACCACACAACACCAAGGAGAGAAAGAAAAAAAATTCAACACCACATAAAAGCGATCTCAAAACCTCACCATAAAAGTGACTCAAAATTCAATCAAGTGCAACAGCAGCAAAATGTTGCAAAACAGTGCATGAAACACTGGTAATACAGAATGGCAGTCGTGCCTACTTAACAGCAATATGTGGCAGTACCTGCGGTAATCATGCAAATGAAAGGAATGAGCAACACAATCAAGTGCAACAGCAACAAAATGTTGCAAAACAGTGCATGAAACACTGGTAATACAGAATGGCAGTCGTGCCTGCTTAACAGCAATATGTGGCAGTACCTGCGGTAATCGTGCAAATGAAAGGAATGAGCAACACAATCAAGTGCAACAGCAACAAAATGTTGCAAAACAGTGTATGAAACACTGGTAATACAGAATGGCAGTCATGCCTGCTTAACAGCAATACGTGGCAGTACCTGCAGTTATGGTGCAAATGAAAGGAATGAGCAACAACGAATTTTACCGATTAGCACCCAGTGCCTGAGGGTACAAACAAGTACAGTATAGCGGTCGTACCTGCGTATGAGCGCGTATATGGCAGTACCCACAAATAAAATGTCGTAAGTAATACGAACAAGTACAGTATCGTGGTCGTGCCTGCGTATGAGCGCGTACATGGCAGTACCCACAAATAAAATGTCGTAAGTAATACGAACAAGTACAGTATAGCGGTCGTGCCTGTGTATGAGCGCGTATATGGCAGTACCCACAAATAAAATGTCGCAAGTAATACGAACAAGTACAGTATCGCGGTCGTGCCTGCGTATGAGCGTGTATATGGCAGTACCCACAAATAAAATGTCGTAAGTAAAATTCTGGAGTGTTACCAAAAAGGCACAGATCCTATGCAAAATACACCAACGATAAGCTAACAGCTTACTAGGCAGCCAGATTACACATTTCTACTAGTAATGAGAAAATTTATTTTCATGTGACAACTCAAACACATGAAAGGCTTAGCCTAGGCTCGATAAATGACACCAAAATTTTTCTTCCAATCTATGAGCAGTCAATGCTTGAATATATAACACAATTATAAGCAAAAATACTTAATATGCTTTCTCCCAATTCCTAAATCCCAAGGAAATATAAACAATTCCTAACAAGTATCACCCTTTAACGGATATATAAAACACGAATGCTTTAAAACTCAATCTTATCACGTAAATAAATGAAATTTTAAATAACACGTCTTCTCGTCATGCAAAATTTCTTAAGTCTGTTACCACATAATCTCATGTAGATTTCCTGAAATATTGTTTACCACATGGGAAACAAGAAAATATTAGTTACCATAATTAATATTGAAAATAAAGAAAAATTTCTTATCCGCAACGTTTCTAGCGCGAAAATTTTCGTGTGCAGCCTAAGATTCATTCATTTCAATAATCGAGCCAATGGTAATCGGGTTTCATGTGCAATGTTAAAAAGCAAAATAAAAATAAATTTATAAAATCAGTCTGTCTGTTCGGGTCCCTGTTCGGGCGCCAATCTTGTGGGGGTTTAGGATGCTAGAGTGTTGTTAAGATTCTGTTTTACTAAGGGGACTCAAAGTACCGAGCTCGGTTAAGAGCTCACAAACAGACAGGACAGATATTTGTACTTGAACACCCCATCTCTATTACCATTAGTCGGTTAAATGAAACTCAGAATTCAACTTTCTTTTAATTTTGGAAATGCAATGACATTAAAAGAATTGAATTAAATTTCTCAAATTAAATTTTATGAAATGCTGCCTCGAATCCCGGAGGTGGTGAGCACGATTTCGTTTCCCGGCACCACGGACGTATGCCAAGACTTTGGCCTCAACTCGATGATTACCTCTGTCACACAGGCAGAGTAGAATACAGGACACTTGTTGTGCGAGATGAATTCCTGTGAAGATGCCACGTAATTAAGATTTGAAATAAACTTAGACTGCCCAGGCAAGATGTTGCCTCTGGGCAGTCTCGGCGCCAAAAGAGAGCGTCTCATTGTCCCTCCTGGTGAGTTCATCTGTAGGATACATTTCTAGAGCAGTAATTGGCTCTGATATCATTTTAAGGACTATTTTAGTGGTGGTCCCTGGCAGGCAATTATAGCAGAGATGCAAGGGAGAGACAGTATTTGTAGGTGCAACAAGTGGAAGCAAATAAAATAAAACGAGAATAATAATGAAAAGTTAGGTTACTGGTAAAATATCTCATAATTTTCTTGGCTCGTAGCAGACAGAAAATAGGAGCAGCCTTTATATCGGGGCTATTCTTCTACACGTACAAGAAGAGTAAATAAGGTATATTTAAAATTAGCTATAAGCTAAAATACAAATTGCAAATAATCATAATCTGCAAAAGTCAAGAAGTGGGAATTATTTTTTAGTTAGAAAATAACAGTTATGTTACTAATTTATTTAATAAGGCATCTAACAGCCTCTGGTGACTTTGAGCGAAACACTCTGTCACAACCATGAAGGAATTTAAAGACTGTCACCATATCCCCCTTCACTCTTCTAGCTTCGAGTGATGGTAAGTCTAATTCCCTCAGCCTCTCATCATAACTGAGATTGCATATTGCTGGCACCAGTTTCGTGGCATGTCTTTGAACTTCTTCAAGCTTAGCTATGTGCTTTTTCAAGTGTGGATTCCAAAAGGGGGCTGCATATTCGAGTTTTGGCCTCACATAGGTTACATAAATATTTCTGAACATTTCCTTGTCCATGTGCCTGAAGGCTACCCTTAAATTTTATAAGAATGCATATGCTGCCCTTACTATGCCATTTATATGTATTTCTGGAGACAAATCTGCCTGTATATTTAATCCTAGATCTCTCTCATTTTCTGTCTCTTGAAGGTGTACTCCAGCCACCGAGTAGTCAAGCTTGGGTCTTCTTGCACTTGTACCCATTCTCATTACCTTACATTTTGAAGTATTGAATTTCATTAGCCAGTTTACTGACCACTCATGCAGATTATTTAGATCCTCCTGAAGTTCTCTACCATTGTTCTCGTTTTTTACTTTCTTCACAATCTTTGCATCATCTGCAAACATATTCATTAATGAATTTACAGACTTTGGTAGGTTATTTACATATACAAGGAACAAAAGTGGCCCTAAAACTGAACCCTGTGGAACTCCACTACTAAATGTTCTCCATTCAGACACTGAGTGTCTTGCTCTAACCCTCTGTTCCCTTCCTTCTAAGTAAGTTTTTATCCATTCAAAAACATTTCCACCTATTCTAGCCATTGCTTACAGCTTCCTAATAAGTCTCCCATGTGGAACAGTGTCAAACGCTTTCTGGAAGTCTAGGAATATGCAATCTGCCCAGCCCTCTCTTTCCTGTAAGATTCGGCTTACCTCATCATAGAACTCTAATAAGTTTGTTACTGTTGATCTACCTTCTCTGAAGCCATGTTGCCTCACTGACAAATAGTTGAAGGATGCCAAGTGAAGAGAGATATGTTTCCTTAGTTGTTTCTCCATAACTTTGCAAACTATGCTGGTCAAGGAAACTGGTCTATAGTTCAGAACCGTATCCCTCCTTCCCTTTTTGAAGATAGGTATCACATTTGCTTGTTTCCAGCATCTTGGAATCTCCCCTGACTCCAGTGACTTTTTAAGTATGATACTTAGTGCCACTGATATTGAGTTTGCGCATTTTTAAGCACATGAGGGGATATGTCATCAGGACCTGTAGCTTTATGAACATCTAAATCCATCAGCGCTTTGCATACCTCTGTGGCTGTAAGGTTGATGTTCTCTAATACCGGCCCTTGAGCTTCTATCACTGCAATCTGAGGGGGTGGGGTATTTTTTACTGTAAATACTGACTGAAACTCCTCGTTCAATTCTTTGCAGATCTCTTCATCCGTCTCAGTAATGCTTCCATCCGCTCTCTTTAGCCTTAAAACCTGTTCTTTTACCTTCAGTTTTCCTCTGATAAAGCTGTGGAAAAGCTTGGAATTTTTTTTTGCCTTCCTGGTGATGTCCCTCTCATAGTCTCTCTTTGCCTCTCTCCCTTTACTTAGGTAGTCATTTCTTGCTCTTTTGTAGGTTTGCCAGGCATTTATGTTTTTTCTCCTCCTATACCTTTTCCAGCAGTTGTCTCTCCACTCCTTAGATCTTTTACACCCATTATCAAACCATTTCTCTCTGGCATGAATTACACCTACTTTGGTGACAGGTATGCAGCAATCTACTAACTTCCCATATTTCTCACAAAAGATGTCATACATTTCTTATACAGATTTGTTGTAAAATAAGGTTCTCCAGTCAATAACTGCAAAAAGCTCATTCATTTTGAAGTAATCTTCTTTCGGATAGTTCCTCCTCATGTCCTCAGTGCCTCTACTCTCAGGCAGAATATCTTCAATGATATACTCCATCAACAACACACAGTGGTCACTCTTTCCAATTGGTGGTTCATACTAAATTTTTTCAATATCCAGCACATTATCTGTGAATACTAGATCAAGTAGTGATGGCTCATCCCCAACCCTGGCCCTCGTTGGTTCCATTACATGTTGGTGTAGGAAATTCCCTTGTACGCAATCTAGGAATCTTGCCCCGAATGAGTCCTCACCACTGTGTGGGTCAGGATTTATCCAATCTATCTCTTTATGATTAAAGTCTCCCATAATCAAAATCCTACATTTTTTTCCCGTGGCATGTTAACAACTGAGTTTATGCCTTCAATAGTACCTATATGTGTGTGTGTAATTACCTAATTGTAATTACCTAATTGTGTTTACGGAAAAGAGCCCAAAGCTCGTATCTTCCCGTCTCCTCATCGGTTCCATTTTATACTTAGTGATACTTATCATACCTGTCCTTAAAACTATGGATTCAGATCGCATTAACTACCTCCTCGCTTAGCGAATTCCAATTATCAACTAGTCTTACACTGAAAAAGTATTTCCTTACATCCTGCAAAGAACTTTTCTTACGAAGCTTCAAACTATGACCTCTAGTTCTAGAGGCTGCCATATCAAAATATCTATCCCTATCCACTCTATCATAACCATGAAGGAATTTAAAGACTGTCACCATATCCCCCCTCACTCTTCTGGCTTCGAGTGATGGTAAGTCTAATTCCCTCAGCCTCTCATCATAACTGAGATTGCGTATTTCTGGCACCAGTTTCGTTTCGTGTGTGTGTGATTACCTAATTGTGATTACCTAATTGTGTTTACGGGAAAGAGCCAAAAGCTCGTATCTTCCCGTCTCCTCATCGGTTCCATTTTAGACTTAGTGATACTTATCATACCTGTCCTTAAAACTATGGATTGAGATAGCATTAACTACCTCCTCGCTTAGCCAATTCCAGTTACCAACTACTCTTACACTGAAAGTATTTCCTTACATCCTGCAAAGAAGTTTTCTTACGAAGCTTCAAACTATGACCTCTAGTTCTAGAGCCAGCCATATCAAAATATCGATCCCTATCCACTCTATCATAACCATGTGTGATTACCTAATTGTGATTACCTAATTGTGTTTACGGGAAAGAGCCCAAAGCTCGTATCTTCCCGTCTTCTCATCGGTTCCATTTTATACTTAGTGATACTTATCATACCTGTCCTTAAAACTATGGATTCAGATAGCATTAACTACCTCCTCGCTTAGCCAATTCCAATTATCAACTACTCTTACACTGAAAAAGTATTTCCTTACATCCTGCAAAGAAGTTTTCTTACGAAGCCTCAAACTATGACCTCTAGTTCTAGAGCCAGCCATATCAAAATATCGATCCCTATCCACTCTATCATAACCATGAAGGAATTTAAAGACTGTCACCATATCCCCCCTCACTCTTCTAGCTTTGAGTGATGGTAAGTCTAATTCCCTCAGCCTCTCATCATAACTGAGATTGCGTATTTCTGGCACCAGTTTCGTGGCATGTCTTTGAACGTTTTCAAGCTTAGCTATGTGCTTTTTCAAGTGCGGATTCGAAAAGGGGGCTGCATATTCGAGTTTTGGCCTCACATAGGTTACATAAATATTTCTGAACATTTCCTTGTCCATGTGCCTGAAGGCTACCCTTAAATTTGATAAGAATGCATATGCTGCCCTTACTATGCCATTTATATGTATTTCTGGAGACAAATCTGCCAGTATGTTTACTACTAGATCTCTCTCATTTTCTGTCTCTTGAAGTTGTACTCCAGCCACCGAGTAGTCAAGCTTGGGCCTTCTTGCACTTGTACCCATTCTCATTACCTTACATTTTGAAGTATTGAATTTCATTAGTCACTTTTCTGACCACTCATGCAGATTATTTAGATCCTCCTGAAGTTCTCTACCATTGTTCTCGTTTTTTACTTTCTTCACAATCTTTGCATCATCTGCAAACATATTCATGAATGAATTTACACACTCTGGCAGGTCATTTACATATACAAGGAACAAAAGTGGCTCTAAAACTGAACCCTTTGGAACTCCACTACTAACTCTATTCCATTCAGACACTGAGTGTCTTACTCTAATCCTCTGTTCCCTTCCTTCTAAGTTTTTATCCATTCCAAAACATTTCCACCTATTCTAGCCATTGATTGCAGCTTCCTAATAAGTCTCCCATGTGGAACAGTGTCAAACGCTTTCTGGAAGTCTAGGAATATGCAATCTGCCCAGCCCTCTCTTTCCTGTAAGATTTAGCTTACCTCATCATAAAATTCTAATAAGTTTGTGATTACCTAATTGTGATTACCTAATTGTGTTTACGGGAAAGAGCCCAAAGCTCGTATCCTCCCGTCTCCTCATCGGTTCCATTTTATACTTAGTGATACTTATCATACCTGTCCTTAAAACTATGGATTCAGATAGCATTAACTACCTCCTCGCTTAGCCAATTCCAATTATCAACTACTCTTACACTGAAAAAGTATTTCCTTACATCCTGCAAAGAAGTTTTCTTACGAAGCTTCAAACTATGACCTCTAGTTCTAGAGCCAGCCATATCGAAATATCGATCCCTCTCCACTCTATCATAACCATGAATTAATTTAAAGACTGTCACCATATCCCCCCCTTACTCTTCTAGCTTCGAGTGATGGTAAGTCTAATTCCCTCATCCTCTCATCATAACTGAGATTGCGTATTTCTGGCACCAGTTTCGTGGCATGTCTTTGAACTTTTTCAAGCTTAGCTATGTGCCTTTCCAAGTGCGGATTCCAAAAGGGGACTGCATATTCGAGTTTTGGCCTCACATAGGTTACATAAATATTTATGAACATTTCCTTGTCCATGTGCCTGAAGGCTACCATTACATTTGATAAGAATGCATATGCTGCCCTTACTATGCCATTTATATGTATTTCTGGAGACAAATCTGCCAGTATGTTTACTCCTAGGTCTCTCTCATTTTCTGTCTCTTGAAGTTGTACTCCAGCCACCGAGTAGTCAAGCTTGGGCTTCTTGCACTTGTACCCATTCTCATTACCTTACATTTTGAAGTATTGAATTTCATTAGCCACTTTTCTGACCACTCATGCAGATTATTTTGATCCTCCTGAAGTTCTCTACCATTGTTCTCGTTTTTTACTTTCTTCACAATCTTTGCATCATCTGCAAACATATTCATGAATGAATTTACACACTCTGGTAGGTCATTTACGTATACAAGGAACAAAAGTGGCCCTAAAACTGAACCATGTGGAACTCCACTACTAACTCTTCTCCATTCAGACACTGAGTGTCTTACTCTAACCCTCTGTTCCCTTCCTTCTAAGTAAGTTTTTATCCATTCCAAACCATTTCCACCTATTCTAGCCATTGATTGCAGCTTCCTAATAAGTCTCCCATGTGGAACAGTGTCAAATGCTTTCTGGAAGTCTAGGAATATGCAATCTGCTCAGCCCTCCCTTTCCTGTAAGATTTGGCTTACCTCATCATAAAATTCTAATAAGTTTGTTACTGTTGATCTACCTTCTCTGAAGCCATGTTGCCTCACTGACAAAAAGTTGAAGGATTCCAAGTGAAGAGAGATATGTTTCCTTAGTAGTTTCTCCATAACTCTGCAAACTATGCTGGTCAAGGAAACTGGTCTATATTTCAGAGCCGTATCCCTCCTTCCCTTTTTGAAGATAGGTATCACATTTGCTTGTTTCCAGCATCTTGGATTCTCCCCCGACTCCAGTGACTCCTTAAATATGATACTTAGTGCCACTGATATTGTGTTTGCGCATTTTTTAAGCACATGAGGGGATATGTCATCAGGACCTGTAGCTTTATGAACATCTAAATCCATCAGCGCTTTGCATACCTCTGTGGCTGTAAGGTTGATGTTCTCTAATACCGGCCCTTGAGCTTCTATCACTGCAATCTGAGGGGGTGGGGGTATTTTCTACTGTAAATACTGACTGAAACTCCTTGTTCAATTCTTTGCATATCTCTTCATCCGTCTCAGTGATGCTTCCATCCGCTCTCTTTAGCCTTAAAACCTGTTCTTTTACCTTCAGTTTTCCTCTGATAAAGCTGTGGAAAAGCTTGGGATTTTCTTTAGCCTTCCTGGTGATGTCCCTCTCATAATCTCTCTCTGCCTCTCTCCTTTTACTTAGGTAGTCATTTCTTGCTCTTTTGTAGGTTTGCCAGGCATTTATGTTTTTTCTCCTCCTATACCTCTTCCAGCATTTGTCTCTCCAATCCTTAGCTCTTTTACACCCATTATCGAACCATTTCTCTCTGGCATGAATTACACCTACTTTGGTGACAGGTATGCAGCAATCTACTATCTGTGTGTGTGATTACCTAATTGTGATTACCTAATTGTGTTTACGGGAAAGAGCCCAAAGCTCGTATCTTCCCGTCTCCTGATCGGTTCCATTTTAGACTTAGTGATACTTATCGTACCTGTCCTTAAAACTATGGATTGAGATAGCATTAACTACCTCCTCGCTTAGCGAATTCCAATTATCAACTACTCTTACACTGAAAAAGTATTTCCTTACATTCTGCAAAGAAGTTTTCTTACGAAGCTTCAAACTATGACCTCTAGTTCTAGAGCCAGCCATATCGAAATATCGATCCCTATCCACTCTATCATAACCATGAAGGAATTTAAAGACTGTCACCATATCCCCCCTCACTCTTCTAGCTTCGAGTGATGGTAAGTCTAATTCCCTCAGCCTCTCATCATAACTGAGATTGCGTATTTCTGGCACCAGTTTCGTGGCATGTCTTTGAACTTTTTCAAGCTTAGCTATGTGCTTTTTCAAGTGCGGATTCCAAAAGGGGGCTGCATATTCGAGTTTTGGCCTCACATAGGTTACATAAATATTTATGAACATTTCCTTGTCCATGTGCCTGAAGGCTACCCTTACATTTGATAAGAATGCATATGCTGCCCTTACTATGCCATTTATATGTATTTCTGGAGACAAATCTGCCAGTATGTTTACTCCTAGGTCTCTCTCATTTTCTGTCTCTTGAAGTTGTACTCCAGCCACCGAGTAGTCAAGCTTGGGCCTTCTTGCACTTGTACCCATTCTCATTACCTTACATTCTGAAGTATTGAATTTCATTAGCCACTTTTCTGACCACTCATGCAGATTATTTAGATCCTCCTGAAGTTCTCTACCAATGTTCTCGTTTTTTACTTTCTTCACAATCTTTGCATCATCTGCAAACATATTCATGAATGAATTTACAGACTCTGGTAGGTCATTTACATATACAAGGAACAAAAGTGGCCCAAAAACTGAACCCTTTGGAACTCCACTACTAACTCTATTCCATTTAGACACTGAGTGTCTTACTCTAACCCTCTGTTCCCTTCCTTCTAAGTAAGTTTTTATCCATTCCAAAACATTTCCACCTATTCTAGCCATTGAGTGCAGCTTCCTAATAAGTCTCCCATGTGGAACAGTGTCAAATGCTTTCTGGAAGTCTAGGAATATGCAATCTGCCCAGCCCTCTCTTTCCTCTAAGATTTGGCTTACCTCATCATAAAATTCTAATAAGTTTGTTACTGTTGATCTACCTTCTCTGAAGCCATGTTGCCTCACTGACAAAAAGTTGAAGGATTCCAAGTGAAGAGAGATATGTTTCCTTAGTAGTTTCTCCATAACTTTGCAAACTATGCTGGTCAAGGAAACTGGTCTATAGTTCAGAGCCGTATCCCTCCTTCCCTTTTTCAAGATAGGTATCACATTTGCTTGTTTCCAGCATCTTGGAATCTCCCCCGACTCCAGTGACTCCTTAAATATGATACTTAGTGCCACTGATATTGTGTTTGCGCATTTTTTAAGCACATGAGGGGATATGTCATCAGGACCTGTAGCTTTATGAACATCTAAATCCATCAGCGCTTTGCATACCTCTGTGGCTGTAAGGTTGATGTTCTCTAATACCGGCCCTTGAGCTTCTATCACTGCAATCTGAGGGGGTGGGGTATTTTCTACTGTAAATACTGACTGAAACTCCTTGTTCAATTCTTTGCATATCTCTTCATCCGTCACAGTGATGCTTCCATCTGCTCTCTTTAGCCTTAAAACCTGTTCTTTTACCTTTAGTTTTCCTCTGATAAAGCTGTGGAAAAGCTTGGGATTTTCTTTAGCCTTCCTGGTGATGTCCCTCTCATAATCTCTCTCTGCCTCTCTCCTTTTACTTAGGTAGTCATTTCTTGCTCTTTTGTAGGTTTGCCAGGCATTTATGTTTTTTCTCCTCCTATACCTTTTCCAGCATTTGTCTCTCCACTCCTTAGCTCTTTTACACCCATTATCGAACCATTTCTCTCTGGCATGAATTACACCTACTTTGGTGACAGGTATGCAACAATCTACTATCTTCCCATATTTCTCACAAAAGATGTCATACATTTCTTGTACAGATTTGTTGTAAAATAAGGTTCTCCAGTCAATAACTGCAAAAAGCTCATTCATTTTGATGTAATCTCCTTTTGGATAGTTCCTCCTCATGTCCTCAGTGCCTCTACTCTCAGGGAGAATATCTTCAATGATATACTCCATCAACAACACACAGTGGTCACTCTTTCCAATTGGTGGTTCATACTCTATATTTTCAATATCCAACACATTATCTGTGAACACTAGATCAAGTAGTGATGGCTCATCCCCACCCCTGGCCCATGTTAGTTCCATTACATGTTGGTGTAGGAAATTCCCTTGTACGCAATCTAGGAATCTTGCCCCGAATGAGTCCTCACCACTGTGTGGGTCAAGATTTATCCAATCTATCTCTTTATGATTAAAGTCTCCCATAATCAAAATCCTACATTTTTTCTCCCGTGCCATGTTAACAACTGAGTTTATGACTTCAATAGTACCTATATGACTTTCCTCATAAATTTCAAGCCTATTTTGGTTCCTTGGTGGGTTGTATACAACAGTTATTATAATGCTCTCTGACCCAGTATTTATGCGAGCAACAAGAAATTCCCTGAACTCACTTTCTATAGCCAAGTTTATTTCTTCAACTTGAATCCTCTCACTTATGAGCAGTGCTATCCCTCCACCAGTCCTCTCAGATCTTTCAACCCTTAGTATTCTGAAGCCCTTAGGAAAAACTGTGACACTGTTTATGTCCTCACTCAACTTAGTCTCTGTAATTGCTACTATATCTGCCTTACTGTTGTGAATCCTATCTTTTAATTCTACTGCCTTACCAGCTAATCCATCAGCATTTGTGTATGACAATCTTAATGAGGCCCCATCCCCTGATCTTCTGTCATTATCTTCTTTATCTCCCCTTTGTCTGGAAGTACTCTGTAACGAAAATTTTTCTTCTCTTCTTCATTTCTTTCATCATTTAACCTTCTTGCCTCTTGCAACAAGTTTTTGATCTTTCCCATCTCTTGCTGTGTTCTGTATCGTCTAATGAACACTTCTTTGCATTCTTGAAGGTCTTTTAGACTTTTTTTTCTCAACAATATTTCCCTACATGTTTCCCCTCTCACAAAGGTTACTTTTGTTGGTCTCGGCTTTCCTTCCCTCGAATATTTACCTAGTTGGTGTATGTTTACAATATCCTCAGGACCACATACTACTCCAAGCTTTCTTATCAGGTCTACAACCCTAGCTTTATTTTCTTCAAGTCTCCCCTGCCATGTTGGCTCCTGGGATTCACTTATGCCTGAGATTACCACTGTCTTCTCCTTATCAAGTGCCTGTCTGATGAGTGGGTTTGCCCTTTCCATCACAACATCTTTCATTTTTTCGATTACTGTCTCTATATAGTCAACTGTTTGTATGTTTTCCAGTGCCACCACCTTTACAGCCTCTTTTACTGCCACATTCCCCTCTCATGGCATCATTTTCCATATTGTGGGGGGTTTAGGATGCTAGAGTGTTGTTAAGATTCTGTTTTACTAAGGGGACTCAAAGTACCGAGCTCGGTTAAGAGCTCACAAACAGACAGGACAGATATTTGTACTTGAACACCCCATCTCTATTACCATTAGTCGGTTAAATGAAACTCAGAATTCAACTTTCTTTTAATTTTGGAAATGCAATGACATTAAAGGAATTGAATTAAATTTCTCAAATTAAATTTTATGAAATGCTGCCTCGAATCCCGGAGGTGGTGAGTACGATTTCGTTTCCCGGCACCACGGACGTATGCCAAGACTTTGGCCTCAACTCGATGATTACCTCTGTCACACAGGCAGAGTAGAATACAGGACACTGCAATTTCAGAAACAGAAATGACACACAGTTTATAATGGGAAACTGAAAGCATGAGCACACATATAATGAGTTTCCAATGTCATTCTACTGGATGAATATATATTGGTTAGTCACAGCTAACCAGAAATATTTATGCTACCATAATAGCATACAAAACCATTAATTCTTTACTGGTTTTAAAGAAAACAATATATTCACAATAAATGAAGAATAAGCAAGACAAATACAGTACTGTATGTATTCCTTAAATTGTGGGCAACCACAAAAGTTGCAATGCTTATTACTGATTAACAATTAATATGGTAACACTCTATTTAGGATAAAGGAAGAATCTACGAGATAAATACAGTATTCATTCACTTTTAGTTATCAAGAACTTTGCAATGAAAAAAAAAGGGTGCAAAACCACCTTTTGAGGTATTTGCAACTTATAACTCAAAATACTTTATCCCCAACATATGAAGAATTAGCAAGATAAATACGGTATGCATTCATTAAATTGTGGTTAACAAGAAATATTTGCAAAGCCAACTGGGAAAAATTACCTTTTGAATATTTGCATTTTGTTTAGCAAATAGCTTTATTGACGAGTTTTTGACGTAAAACACTTTATTTACGTTGATAGAAAGGGGTGAAATGAAATTAGAATTTATTAGGAAGAGAGATAGATTTTTACGGGCTCATAACCAGTCTTCAGAGGATGAGATTTTCGTTTATCACATTCAGTGAAAAGAAACATCTCAGCAATATATATCAGCTGTAATTTACAGGTTAAGGAATTAACTTTGGCATGTGAGATTCCAGTTTGGTAATCTACAAAATTTCGTGTGTATGGGAATGGAATCTGAGAATATAAATCCATAAGATTTATCCAGTAACGAATGTAACTAATTCTCGAAAATAAACCAATTTGCTTGACCCACGAGCTTTACCATACACTATCCCTCACCTTGTTGTGCTAGATGAATTCCTGTGAAGATGCCACGTAATTAAGATTTGAAATAAACTTAGACTGCCCAGGCGAGATGTTGCCTCCGGGCAGTCTCGGCGCCAAAAGAGAGCGTCTCCTTGTTCCTCCTGGTGAGTTCATCTGTAGGATACATTTCTAGAGCAGTAATTGGCTCTGATATCATTTTAAGGACTATTTTAGTGGTGGTCCCTGGCAGGCAATTATAGCAGAGATGCAAGGGAGAGACAGTATTTTTAGGTGCAACAAGTGGAAGCAAATAAAATAAAACGAGAATAATAATGAAAAGTTAGGTTACTGGTTTTTTTTCTCTCTCGTAATTTTCTTGGCTCGTAGCAGACAGAAAAATAGGAGCAGCCTTTATATCGGGGCTATACTTCTACACATACAAGAAGAGTGAATAAGGTATAATTAAAATTAGCTATAAGCTAAAATACAAATTGCAAATAATCATGATCTGCGAAAGTCAAGAAGTGGGAATTATTTTTTTAGTTAGAAAATAACAGTTATGTTACTAATTTATTTAATAAGGCATCTAACAGCCTCTGTTGACTTTGAGCGAAACACTCTGTCACAAAGGCCCTTTCTAGAGAATATTGATTTAGCAAAATTCTACTACAGAAGGCGAAAAAAGAACAGAGGAAGTTACGGTGACTTCAGTGTTATTATGAGGGATGAGATATCCTTCTCATGGAAAAGAACAAATGAACAATAAGAATGGGATCCACCACTGGAACATATCATACTATTAGTAAAAGTAAACAAGTCTTGTAAACAAAACATTAAATGACATGCAAAACATAAAAGAAATGTGATCAAATTCAAATTTCAAGAAAATTAAATCACAATTAGATATCAGTGAATATCAATATTTAAGTTTATGAATGCTTCACATGCAAGAAGGCAATAATATAATATACAAAATAAAATACAGTATACGCAAATTAAACATTTGAACCACGTCGTCATTAACATTGGCGACTGGATTTAAAACAGTTTCAGCTATTCAACACTAAACTAAAATGTTTCTGCCATGTTCTGGCTTTCAGAGTCCCACAAAGGGAAATATAAAACTACGATCAAAAAATTATTCTTCATCTTTTTCGTTTTCCATTAGGAATAACGTTTGTACGCTAAAATAAACAAGTACAGTACAGTATTAAAGACATAAAAGATAAACATAAAAATAAACAACACATTAGAGAAGTAATCTTTACCGACTAATCAAATTTAGGCTAACAGCACCAGCTTCCTCATTTGAGGGTAACGACCGTCGACTTAGTAGATCAGCAAGGTCATTGTCCTTGCCATGAACATGTTGGGCAGCGAATTTGAAAAGATTCAGGTAAAGTGCCCACCTTTTCAGGCGAGGATTTAGCTTGTCTGCAGTCTGTAAATATAGGAGAGGTCGGTGGTCGGTTCTCAGTGTAAAATGTTTGCCATACAGATGGACTTCAAATTTCTTTATGGCCCAATATGCAGCTAGAGCTTCCTTCTCCACGGTGGAGTAATTTAGCTCTGCAGGGCGAAGCCTGCGGCTTGCATATCGCACTGGAGCTACTTCTGCTGAGTTGTCTGATCGGGCTTGCAAGAGCACGGCACCCAGGCCTTCGTCTGAGGCGTCGGTCTGCAAGATAAATGGAAAATCAGGGTTTACCAGTTGTAATACTGGCTCACCTGCCAATGCTTCTCGGAGCTTGAAATATGCTCTCTCCGCTTCATCTGTCCATCGGACAGGGGAGGATTTACTTTGCTTCGAGAAGGTCATTTGCTGCAAAGGGGCAGCAATAGTATTAAAGTATGGAATGAACCGTTGGTAGTAGCCGACACTACCCAGGAATGATCTGAGTTGAGTGACAGTGGCAGGTTTCTCCATATCCTTAATAGCTTGTACCCTGTCATGTAAAGGGGACATAACTCCTTCTCCAACCACGTGGCCGAGATACTGCAATTGTGTGAAACCAATCTCACATTTGGAAGGCTTTAAATGAAGTCCATGCTGGTTCAGACGAGTGAGAACTCTGCGGAGAGTCTCGAGGTGCGATGACCAATCCTGAGAATGCACCAGAATGTCGTCTATAAAGCACGAAACATTGTCGAGATCCTGTAGTACTATCCTCATGAGTCTGCTGAAGCAGCCAGGGGCATTTACCATACCAAAAGGCATGACCCTGAACTGGTATAGACCATATCTTGTGGAAAAAGCTGTAAGAGGCTTGGTAGTCTCGCTCAACGGGACTTGCCAAAATCCACTGGCCAGATCCAACTTGGACAGGTAACGGGCTTGAGAAAGCAACGAGAAAATATGCTCGGCGTCAGCAATGGGCTCTCCATCAAAGATGGTACGGGAGTTAAGCTTACGACAGTCAAGGCAGAACCTGTGACTGCCATCTCGCTTACGCACTGCCAGTAACGGCGAACACCAAGGCGAAATGCTCTTTTCAACTATTCCGAGGCGGACCCAAGTGTCAAGATCTTCCTTCAGCCGTAAGGACAGCTGGTGTGGAAGACCATAGGAATGCCGAAATGGCTCTGGGTCATTCAATCTGACATGATGCTCAAGGGTAGTGGTAATGCCTGGGAGGTCGTTGAAGACGTTCTCATAGTCCTCTAATAGCTTGTTCAGCTGTTCCCGTTGACTTGGTTGCAGTCTGGAGTTAATAATGCAATTACTCACACTTTCTTTTCGGTGTGTGGGAATGGCAGGATCCTTACCATCATCAAAAGCTAAGCTTATGTCTTCAATTGCAAGGGCGGTGGCTGCGGCCAGAGGGGCTTCTTCAGAAAAACTCCACTCCCGTAAGTCTGTCTCCACTGCAAGGGTGGAGTATTCCAATATAGGAAGTAAGGGCTGGCTATAATGGAGCACCTGTGTTGCTGCAGCCTCGGAGGTTCTGTTGATGCTTGAGGCATCTATAGGGGTTGCTGGGAGCGCCAGCGCAGGATCCCTGTGGGCCTCCGGGTCCTCACAATAAAGCTTCAGCTGGTTAATGTGGTATTTCCGGTTAATGCCATCAACATTTAGCACATAATTGTCAGGGGTCACCCGGTGTACCACAGTGTACGGTCCTTTCCAGCGTAGCATTAGCTTGCGGGTATCTGTTGGAAGAAGTAACAGAAGTTTTTGATCTTTCCCATCTCTTCCTGAGTGAGGTTGGGGAAACTGTAATATGAACATAGTGACATTTAGATAGAATGCGTTCATTAATATTATAGCAGATATAAGCTATAAGGTTTGTTTCTCTTTAACATTCAGTGGTGTAGTTGGTAGCCCCTTGGCTTAGTAATAATAAGTCTCAGGTTCAAGTACTGGTTGGGGTAAAAAAAAAATTATTCATGTTTTCACATATGTAATGTGCTAATTTGGTTATTCTTGGTCCTGAATGAGAGTGGGAGTTGAATTAAGTGCAAAAACGAAACCACGAGTAAGGTTGGGGAAACTGTTATAGGAGCATAGTAGCATTCAGATAGAATGCGCTTATTCCTATTATAGCAGATATAATCTGTAAGGTTTGTTTCCCTTTAACCTTCTGTGGTGTAGTTGGTAGCACCTTGGCTTAGTAATAATAAGTCCCATGTTTAAGTCCCGGTTGGGGTAAAAAATTATTAATGTTTTCACAAATGTAATGTGCTTATTTTGGTTATTCTTGGTCTCAAATGAGATTGGGAGTTGAATTAAATGCGAAAACAAAACCATGAGAGAGGTTGGGAAAACTGTAATATGAACATAGTGGCATCCAGATAGAATGCATTCATTCCTACTATAGCAGATATAAGCTATAAAGTTTGTTTCCCTTTACCCTTCTGTGGTGTAGTTGGTAGCGTCTTGGCTTAGTAATAATAAGTCCCAAGTTCAATTCTTGGTTGGGGTAAAAAATTATTCATATTTTCACATATGTAATGTGGTTATTTGGTTGTTGTTGGTTCCGAATGAGATTGGGATTTGAATTAAATGCGAAAACAAAACCACGAGTGAGGTTCGGGAAACTGTAATATGAACATAGTGGCATTAAGATAGAATGCGTTCATTCTTACTATAGCAGATATAAGCTATAAGGTTTGTTTCCCTTTAACATTGTGTGGTGTAGTTGGTATCACCTTGGCTTAGTAATAATTAGTCCTAGGTTCAAGTCCCAGTTGGGGTAAAAAAATTATTCATGTTTTCACATATGTAATGTGCTTATTTGGTTATATATATATATATATATATATATATATATATATATATATATATATATATATATATATATATATATATATATATATATATATATATATATATATATATATATATATATATATATGCATGCATGCATGCATACATACATACATACTACATACATACATACATACACATACATCACATACATACATACATACATACATACATACATACATACATACATACATACATACATACATACATACATACATACATACATACATACATACATACATACATACATACATACATACATACATACATACATACATACATACATACATACATACATACATACATACATACATACATACATACATACATACATACATACATACATACATACATACATACATACATACATACATACATACATACATACATACATACATACATACATACATACATACATACATACATACATACATACATACATACATACATACATACATACATACATACATATATATATATATATATATATATATATATATATATATATATATATATATATATATATATATATATATATATATACATATAGTGCATAAAGCAAACATAATTTCCCTAAATAAGAAATCCTGCAGAGTATTGTGAGTAAAAAACTTATATTTCTTGTATGACGAGACTGTCCAAAATATTAAAAGAAAGAATTGAGAACATTTTCGTGAGGGGAAAGAGAAGAAGCTTCAATGTTCTGCCTTGAAGGATACTTAGAAGAGTTGCCAGAGGTGAAGCCAACACTTCACATTACCAAATTTTTTGTGTAAATTGGGGAGGGCTATTAAGCCGTTCACCTGATCCTGTGGTTCCATATATTGTTAAAATCAGCATCCTTCCCATTTATATTAATTTGATAGCTAGTTTTGATACACGAAATAATTGAATAATTAAATAAATACCAAAAATACACTTGTCAACAGAACTGAGTTAAGTTGCCAAGTAGTACAGCTGTCTTATTTTCTTCATTTTCTTTCTTTTCTTTTAGCTTTCTCTTTTACAATTTTTTTTTATTTTGTATATATGTTGAGTTAATTGTAAAGTCTGATCCTGTGATAACATATCTTGGTTAGCAAGTGAGTTTATCAGTTAAGAAGAATATATAGCAGAAACAGGTGGGTGCCTCCTCAGACACAAATTCGAATTTTCCTTCAGGGTTGACTTTGTTTTTGTTGCATTTTTTCTTTTTCTTTTTCTTTTTATCCTCAAATTACCAACTACTCTTACACTTAAAAAGTATTTCCTTACATCCTGCAAAGAAGTTTCCTTACGAAGCTTCAAACTATGACCTCTAGTTCAATATGTTTGTATGTATGTATGTATGCATGTAATTACCTAATTGTAATTACCTAATTGTGTTTACGGGAAACAGCCCAAAGCTCGTATCTTCCCGTCTCCTGATCGGTTCCATTTTATACTTAGTGATACTTATCATACCTGTCCTTAAAACTATGGATTGAGATAGCATTAACTACCTCCTCGCTTAGCGAATTCCAATTATCAACTACTCTTACACTGAAAAAGTATGTATGTATGTATGTATGTATGTAATATCCTAATTGTATTTACCTAATTGTGTTTACGGGAAAGAGCCCAAAGCTCGTATCTTCCAGTCTCCTGATCGGTTCCATTTTATACTTAGTGATACTTAACATACCTGTCCTTAAAACTATGGATTGAAATAGCATTAACTACTTCCTCGCTTAGCCAATTCCAATTATCAACTACTCATACACTGAAAAAGTATTTTCTTACATCCTGCAAAGAACTTTTCTTATGAAACTTCAAACTATGACCTCTAGTTCTAGAGCCAGCCATATCAAAATATCGATTCCTATCCACTCTATCATAACCATGAAGGAATTTAAAGACTGTCACCATATCCCCCCTCAATCTTCTAGCTTCGAGTGATGGTAAGTCTAATTCCCTCAGCCTCTCATCATAACTGAGATTGCGTATTTCTGGCACCAGTTTCGTGGCATGTCTTTGAACTTTTTCAAGCTTAGCTATGTGCTTTTTCAAGTGTGGATTCCAAAAGGGGGCTGCATATTCGAGTTTTGGCCTCACATAGGTTACATAAATATTCCATGTGCCTGAAGGCTACCCTTATGTTTGATAAGAATGCATATGCTGCCCTTACTATGCTATTTATATGTATTTCTGGAGACAAATCTGCCAGTATTATTACCCCTAGATCTCTCTCATTTTCTGTCTCTTGAAGTTGTACTCCAGCCACCGAGTAGTCAAGCTTGGGCCTTCTTGCACTTGTACCCATTCTCATTACCTTACATTTTGAAGCATTGACTTTCATTAGCCACTTTTCTGACCACTCATGCAGACTATTTAGATCCTCCTGTAGTTCTCTACCATTGTTCTCGATTTTTACATTCTTCACAATCTTTGCATCACCTAGTTTTAAGGACAGGTACGATAAGTATCACTAAGTCTAAAATGGAACCGATCAGGAGACGGGAAGATACGAGCTTTGGGCTCTTTCCCGTAAACACAATTAGGTAATCAATTAGGTAATCACCTGCAAATATATTCATGAATGAATTTACAGACTCTGGTAGGTCATTTACATATACAAGGAACAAAAGTGGCCCTAAAACTGAACCCCGTGGAACTCCACTACTAACTTTTCTCCATTCAGACACTGAGTGTCTTACTCTAACCCTCTGTTCCCTTCCTTCTAAGTAAGCTTTTATCCATTCCAAGACATTTCCATCTATTCTAGCCATTGCTTGCAGCTTCCTAATAAGTCTCCCATGTGGAACAGTGTCAAACGCATTCTGGAAGTCTAGGAATATGCAATCTGCCCAGCCCTCTCTTTCCTGTAAGATTTGGCTTACCTCATCATAAAATTCTAATAAGCTTGTTACTGTTGATCTACCTTCTCTGAAGCCATGTTGCCTCACTGACAAGAAGTTGAAGGATTCCAAGTGAAGAGAGATATGTTTCCTTAGTAGTTTCTCCATAACTTTGCAAACTATGCTGGTCAAGGAAACTGGTCTAGTTTAGAGCTTAATCCCTCCTTCCCTATTAGAAGAGAGGTATCACATTTGCTTGTTTCCAGCATCTTGGAATCTCCCCTGACTCAAGTGACTTTTTAAATAAGATACTTAGTGCCACTGATATTGAGTTTGCGCATTTTTTAAGTACATAAGGGGATATGTCATCAGAAACTGTAGCTTTATGAACATCTAAATCCATCAGCGCTTTGCATACCTCTGTGGATGTAAGGTTGATGTTTTCTAATACCGGCCCTTGAGCTTCTATCACTGCCATCTGAGGATGTGGGGTATTTTCTACTGTAAATACTGACTGAAACTCCTTGTTCAATTCTTTGCAGATCTCTTCATCCGTCTCAGTGATGCTTCCATCCGCTCTCTTTAGCCTTAAAACCTGTTCTTTTACCTTCAGTTTTCCTCTGATAAAGCTGTGGAAAAGCTTGGGATTTTCTTTAGCCTTCCTGGTGATGTCCCTCTCATAGTCTCTCTCTGCCTCTCTCCTTTTACTTAGGTAGTCATTTCTTGCTCTTTTGTAGGTTTTCCAGGCATTTATGTTTTTTCTCCTCCTATACCTTTTCCATGTTTGTCTCTCCACTCTTTTGCTCTTTTACACTCAATATCGAACCATTTCTCTCTGGCATGAATTACACCTACTTTGGTGACAGGTATGCAGCAATCTACTATCTTCCCATATTTCTCACAAAAGATGTCATACATTTCTTGTACAGATTTGTTGTAAAATAAGGTTCTCCAGTCAATAACTGCAAAAAGCTCATTCATTTTGATGTAATCTCCTTTTGGATAGTTCCTCATCGTGTCCTCAGTGCCTCTACTCTCAGGCAGAGTATCTTCAATGATATACTCCATCAACAACACACATTGGTCACTCTTTCCAATTGGTGGTTCATACTCAATTTTTTCAATATCCAACACATTATCTGTGAATACTAGATCAAGTAGTGGTGGCTCATCCCCATCCCTGGCCCTCGTTGGTTCCATTACATGTTGGTGTAGGAAATTCCCTTGTACGCAATCTAGGAATCTTGCCCCGAATGACTCCTCACCACTGTGTGGGTCAAGATTTATCCAATTTATCTATTTATGATTAAAATCTCCCATAATCAAAATCCTACATTTTCTCTCCCGTGCCATGTTAACAACTGAGTTTATGACTTCAATAGTACCTATATGACTTTCCTCATAAACTTCTAGCCTATTCTGGTTCCCTGGTGGGTTATGTACAACAGTTATTATAATGCTCTCTGATCCAGTATTTATGCGAGAACAAGAAATTCCTTGAAATCACTTTCTATAGCCAAGTTTATTTCTTCAACTTGAATCCTTTCACTCATGAGCAGTGCTATCCCTCCACCAGTCCTCTCAGATCTTTCAACCCTTAATATTCTGAAGCCCTTAGGAAAAACTGTAACAGTGTTTATGTCCTCACTCAACTTAGTGTCTGTAATTGCTACTATATCTGCCTTACTGTTGTGAATCCTATCTTTTAATTCTACTGCCTTACGAGCTAATCCATCAGCATTTGTGTATAACAATCTTAATGAGGCCCCATCCCCTGATCTTCTGTCATTATCTTCTTTATCTCCCCTTTGTCTGGAAGAACTCTAAAATGAAAATTTTTCTTCTCTTCTTCATTCCTTTCCTCATTTAACCGTCTTGCCTCTTCCAACAAGTTTTTGATCTTTCCCATCTCTTCCTGTGTTCTGTATCATCTCTGAACACTTCTTTGAATTCTTGAAGGTCATTTAGATTTTTTTTCTCAACAATATTTCCCTACATGTTTCCCCTCTCTCAAAGGTTACTTTTGTTGGTCTCGGCTTTCCTTCCCTCGAATATTTGCCTAGTTGGTGTATGTTTACACTATCATCAGGACCACAAACTACTTCAAGCTTTCTTATCAGGTCTACAACCCTAGCTTTATTTTCTTCATGTCTCCCCTGCCATGTTGGCTCCTGGGATTCGCTTATGCCTGAGATTATCACTGTCTTCTCTTTATCAACTGCCTGTTTGATGAGTGGGTTTGCCCTTTCTATCACAACGTCTTTCATTTTTTCGATTACTGCCTCTTTATAGTCAACTGTTTGTATGTTTTCCAATGCCATTACCTTTACAGCCTCTTTTACTGCCACATTCCCCTTTAGTGCATCAGCAAAGGAAGTTTTCATGGCATCATTTTCCATATTCAGCTTCTGGAACTCTTTTCCAAACTGTTCAATGTTTTCCTTAATCTGGACATTTCAAGCTGCAATCTCGTCTCTCTCAGAAGAGAGCAGTGAACTAGCATCTAATTCATTTAGGTTGTCATTTTGCTGTTTGTTTTTATCTTCTTGTTTAGAAATTCTTGTTTCTAGTTCACTCTTTTCCCCTTGCAGCTTCTTTATTCTTTTTTCTAGTTCCTTTCTCTCCTGCCCTTGTGCTTTATTTGCTTCCTACAAACATCTTATATCGTCTTTGAGTGTTTCATTCTCTTTCATTTCTCTATCCATATTCCGAATTTTATCGTCAAGGCTTAAAACCATTGCCTCTAAATCCTTGATTTTCTGTTTTAGTCTCCTAATTGCTACCCCTTCTCCTGACCCATTGGTGGGAGAGGTTTGGGACAGATATGGCCTCATTTTTATGGTCTCCCTCTCACAGAATATAGAAAGAAGAAGAGAAAGAGAAAAAAAAGAGAGAAAAACTTTTATTTAAGCTTCACACAGAATTTTTATATCTCCATATAAGTGCTATTTAGTGACAAAATTTATCTCTTTTCTGGTAACACACATCTTAACTTAAAAACTTGACCATGGTAATTTAAGGATAAAAAGAAAAAGAAAAACAAAAGTCAAACCTGAAGGAAAATTCGAATTTGTGTCTGAGGTGGCACCACCTGTTTCTGCTATATATTCTTCCTAACTGATAAACTCACTTTCCTACCAAGATATGTTATCACAGGATTAGACTTTACATTTAACTCAATATATATACAAAATAAAAAAAAATAGTAAAAGAGAAAGCTAAAAGAAAAGCAAAAAAATGAAGAAAATAAGACAGCTGTACTACTTGGCAACTTAACTCAGTACTGTTGACAGGTGGATATTTGTTTTTTTTTTTAATTATTCAATTATTTCGTGTATCAAACTAACTAACAAGTTAATATAAATGGGAAGGATACTGATTTTAACAATATATTGAACCACAGGATCAGGTAAACGGCTTAAGAGCTTTCCCCAGTTTACACAAAAAATTAGGTAATGTGATATGATGGCTTCACCTCTGGCAACTCTTCTAAATTTCCTTCAAGGCATGTATGTGTGTATGTATGTGATTACCTAATTGTGATTACCTAATTGTGTTTACGGGAAAGAGCCCAAAGCTCGTATCTTCCCGTCTCCTGATCGGTTCCATTTTATACTTAGTGATATTTATCATACCTGTCCTTAAACCTATGGATTGAGATAGCATTAACTACCTCCTCGCTTAGCCAATTTCAATTATCAACTACTACTGTATGTATGTATGTGAGTACCTAACTGTGATTACCTAACTGTGTTTACGGGAAAGAGCCCAAAGCTCGTATCTTCCTGTCTCCTGGTCGGTTCCATTTTATACTTAGTCATACTTATCATACCTGTCCTTAAAACTATGGATTGAGATAGCATTAACTACCTCCTCGCTTAGCCAATTCCAATTATCAACTACTCTTACACTGAAAAAGTATTTCCTTACATCCTGCAAAGAAATTTTCTTACGAAGCTTCAAACTATGACCTCTAGTTCTAGAGCCAGCCATATCAAAATATCGATCCCTATCCACTCTATCATAACCATGAAGGAATTTAAAGACTGTCACCATATCCCCCCTCACTCTTCTAGCTTCGAGTGATGGTAAGTCTAATTCCCTCAGCCTCTCATCATAACTGAGATTGCGTATTTCTGGCACCAGTTTCGTGGCATGTCTTTGAACTTTTTCAAGCTTAGCTATGTGCTTTTTCAAGTGCGGATTCCAAAAGGGGGCTGCATATTCGAGTTTTGGCCTTACATAGGTTACATAAATATTTCTGAACATTTCCTTGTCCATGTGCCTGAAGGCTACCCTTACATTTGATAAGAATGCATATGCTGCCCTTACTATGCCATTTATATGTATTTCTGGAGACAAATCTGCCAGTATGTTTACTCCTAGATCTCTCTCATTTTCTGTCTTTTGAAGTTGTACTCCAGCCACCGAGTAGTCAAGCTTGGGCCTTCTTGCACTTCTACCTATTTTCATTACCTTACATTTTGAAGTATGTATGTGATTACCTAATTGTGATTACCTAATTGTGTTTACGGGAAAGAGCCGAAAGCTCGTATCTTCCCGTCTCCTCATCGGTTCCATTTTAGACTTAGTGATACTAATCATACCTGTCCTTAAAACTATGGATTCAGATAGCATTAACTACCTCCTCGCTTAGCCAATTCCAATTATCAACTACTCTTACACTGAAAAAGTATTTCCTTACATCCTGCAAAGAAGTTTTCTTACGAAGCTTCAAACTATGACCTCTAGCTCTAGAGCCAGCCATATCAAAATATCGATCCCTATCCACTCTATCATAACCATGAAGGAATTTAAAGACTGTCACCATATCCGCCCTCACTCTTCTAGCTTCGAGTGATGGTAAGTCTAATTCCCTCAGCCTCTCATCATAACTGAGATTGCGTATTTCTGGCACCAGTTTCGTGGCATGTCTTTGAACTTTTTCAAGCTTAGCTATGTGCTTTTTCAAGTGCGGATTCCAAAAGGGGGCTGCATATTCCAGTTTTGGCCTCACATAGGTTACATAAATATTTCTGAACATTTCCTTGTCCATGTGCCTGAAGGCTACCCTTACATTTGATAAGAATGCATATGCTGCCCTTACTATGCCATTTATATGTATTTCTGGAGACAAATCTGCCAGTATGTTTACTCCTAGATCTCTCTCATTTTCTGTCTCTTGAAGTTGTACTCCAGCCACTGAGTAGTCAAGCTTGGGCCTTCTTGCACTTGTACCCATTCTCATTACCTTACATTTTGAAGTATTGAATTTCATTAGCCACTTTTCTGACCACTCATGCAGATTATTTAGATCCTCCTGAAGTTCTCTACCATTGTTCTCGTTTTTTACTTTCTTCACACTCTTTGCATCATCTGCAAACATATTCATGAATGAATTTACAGACTCTGGTAGGTCATTTACATATACAAGGAACAAAAGTGGCCCTAAAACTGAACCCTGTGGAACTCCACTACTAACTCTTCTCCATTCAGACACTGAGTGTCTTACTCTAACCCTCTGTTCCCTTCCTTCTAAGTAAGTTTTTATCCATTCCAAAACATTTCCACCTATTCTAGCCATTGATTGCAGCTTCCTAATAAGTCTCCCATGTGGAACAGTGTCAAACGCTTTCTGGAAGTCTAGGAATATGCAATCTGCCCAGCCCTCTCTTTCCTGTAAGTTTTGGCTTACCTCGTCATAAAATTCTAAATAAGTTTGTTACTGTTGATCTACCTTCTCTGAAGCCATGTTGCCTCACTGACAAAAAG